>SJYA01014450.1:0-10275 GCA_006410615.1 Neotragus moschatus
GCGTTTTTCGGCTGGCTCTGGTCAGCTGTAGCTGCATCAACTCTGTTTAGCACCGCAAGGCGGCTTTCCTCTGTGCGGCCTGAGCGGGTGTCTGTATGCAGCACTGCGTGAGTCTCTTCCGTCTCCTGAAAGTACTTGTGTGCACGCTTGTGACATTTCTCAGTGCAGCAGTGGGATTGCACAGAATAGGGAACTTTTGGTTGAAATTGACTTTTCAGCACAAATATGAATTTTCAGCACAACAGGATATATGTAGCTGTAGAGAAAGAGTTGTTACGAAGACCTGGCTCCCATGACCGTGGGTCCAAGGAGACTTGTGAGCTGGTCTGTTTGACCTGGGAGTGCTTTTTACTAAACAGGCTGGATGAGAGCCAAATCTGCTATCACCCAAGAGCCTCTCCTGGGTGGCTGAAGGGCCTGCGCTCTTGCATTGTTAGAGTAGGTGTGTCAGGAAACGCCCCCAGTGTGCTTGGCTGCTTGCTTTTCATGCTGGCTTGGCCCTGGACTTCTGAAGCTGCCAGAGACCCTTGTGAGCTGAGTGGGCGGGTCCTGTGACAGTTTGGGAATGAAACCAGGCGTAGTATTTCAGGAGAAAAGCCGCTGTTTTTCTAGCCACACTGAGCACTGAGGTGCCCCTTTCCCACAGAGGCTGGGCTTCCTGTGTGATTTTACTGTTTATCATGCCATAGGAATGTGACTACACCATCTATGATACTTTTCATTCCTTGCGAGGATGCTGCGCGTATTAGTCAGGAAAAATTACCCTAAAGAAACAGAACCAGCAGGCTATATGTAGAGTTATTTGGCTCAGACGGTAAAGCATCTGCCTGTAATTGCGGGAAACCCGGGTTCCATCCCTGGGTTGGAAAGATCCCCTGGAGAAGGAAATGGCAGCCCACTCCAGTACTGCTGCTGCTGCTAAGTCACTTCAGTTGTGTCTGACTCTGTGCGACCCCATAGACGGAAGCCCACCAGGCTCCCCTGTCCCTGGGATTCTCCAGGCAAGAACACTGGAGTGGGTTGCCATTTCCTTCTCCAGTGCATGAAAGTGAAAAGTGAAAGTGAAGTTGCTCAGTTGTGTCCGACTTTTAGCGACCCCATGGACTGTAGCCCACCAGGCTCCTCCGTCCATGGGATTTTCCAGGCAAGAGTACTGGAGTGGGACGCCATTGCCTTCTCCCATTCCAGTACGGACTGGCTCATGGGACCGTGAGGCTGAGGAGCCCCATGAGCCGCTGTCTGCTCAACCAGGGAGAGCTGGTGTGTAGTCTAGTCCTGCCTCAAGGCCAGGCAGCGGGGAGCCAGGGAATCATGGTGCAGTCTAAGCCTCACTGGCAAGGGGAGATGGCATCTCAGGTCACTGGGCAGATTCGTGCTGCCTTGCCATTTTGTTCTGTCAGGGCCTCAGTGGATTGGGAGATGCCCACCTCCCTGGAGAGGGCCAGTGCTTTCATCTGTCCACCCCGTTCAGATGCTGATCTCTTCGGGAAGCACTTTGGCAGACACTACCAAACGGGACTGTTTTGGGAATTCCCTGGCAGTCAAGTGGTTAGGACTTGGCGCTTCTACTGCCAGGGGCGCGGTTCCATTCCTGCTCGGAGAACCAAGATCCTGCAAGCCATGAGGCACGGCCAAGAAGAAGAAAAAAATCTTCGTAAAAAGGAAAAGAGAAACGATGTTTTACCACTCTCTTGTCATCCCTTAGCCCAGACAGTTGACAATATTAACCACCACAGGTGTGTGAACTCAAAGACCATCACAACAGTCCAGAAACACCCATGTCTTCTCTGCTATGCACTTGGGTGGGGGGAGGCATTAGGAACCCACGAGATGTTGAAGAGCTTCGGAGAGAAATTCATTGAACTAAAGAAGTTTTGTGGGTTTGGGACCCCACTTTAATTGTGTATGGGGTCAGACTCTGGCTGAATTTCATCTTTACTTCCGGAGAGAAGGCAACCCCTGAAAGGACCTCAGTCTGTTGTCCTAAACAGAGGTCCAGAGGAGCTGTGGGGCTGGAGGTGGGGCTCCTTCAGCACTCTTTCAGTCCAGCAGCACTATGGTCCTGCTGCTAAAAACTGCGGGGCGGGGGCTCCCAAGCAGGCCACAGGGCAGTGGGCGCGTGCGCGGGTCTGAGCCTTTGCCTTGCTCTGTACTCTCCTTCCCCCTTTTCTGCTGAGGTGGTAAGACAGCCAGGACTTTCTGTCTAAATGAACTTGCCACCGCACTTCTCCTGTGAAAGTGGCAGCCACAGCAACCCCTGCCCCCCGTGTCCTTTTACCCTGCGCCATGGCCACAGTGCCTGATTCTGGGGACCTTTCACTGCCCCTGGCATGGCCAAATGCAGCCCTCTGGTCTGTTATGTTTCACAGGCAGTATGCTTACTTGTTTCCTTGTTGTTAGAAAACATGCCTCTTCACACACATAGTGTGTGTCCTTGCATGGTTAAGTAGGACTCACCTGAAACTGTAGGGAAGAGCTCACATGTACCATGGCTGGTGTGTCCTGAGAACCCTTTTTCTTCAGCTTAGTTTTCCTGGGAGCACAAGACTTAAGGTTCTCTAGTCAGTGGCTCAGAGTCCAAGCTAGAGAGCCTTGCCTCAGCGACATCGCCCCTTCGAGCTCAGGATCTTGGGCGGGCTTTTTGGCTCCAATTTCCTCTTTCTGTGATGAGATAAAATGCCCTGAATGACCAAGAATGCTGTCTCTGAATCAGATGTAAATAGTTAACATGTTTCCCTTTCTTACTATGCCCTGGTGTTTTCAAGGGCTCTGTGCTGACTTTGTGAGGGCTGTGTAACATTGGCGTTTCTGCTCTGAGAACCTGCCCGGTGGTTCCAGGCCATGCTAGGAGCAGGAGGGTGAGGCACTCCCCTTAGCCTGCCGCTCCTGGCCTCTCTGTTGATGTATGTTGGCCCGTGACCTGGAGACCCTGGGCTGGACAGGTTTGCTACTTCCTGCAGGACCAGTTGTCACACAGGCGTCTATGTTGGAAATTCTCCATGAAGAATTCCTGAGCTTTATTACCATTGCTCCCTTGGCCTCTGTTAAGGTTGACGACAAGGAAGTGCAGGCTTTCTTCAGTTTTTCAGAAGGAATCAAGAGTGGATGTGTTAGGCGTCATGCAGATAGATCCCCGCTGTGCCTCCCTGCCCAGCGCTTTATTAGGAAAAGTTCAGAGCTGCAGAGAAAGTTGAAGGAGATTCTGATCTCCAGAACCCTTGTCTGTTCTTGCAGCCTGGGCCATGCGTGCTCTGCCTTCCTCTCTGTGTCTGCCTGGGACGGCTTCTTTGCTTATTTTGGCTGTGAAACGTGGCTTGTGGGACTGTACTTGCCTAACCAGGGACTGAACCCAGGCCAGTGCAGTGAAAGTGCGAAGTCCTATCCATTAGACTACCGGGGAAGTTGGATTACCCATGCCGATGAGAGCGAGTTGTGAGGTGGCCATTGGCCCTAAGTTCGCCAGGGTGTATCTCCTAAGAAGGAAGATATCAGCAGAATGGGACAGTCAGGTCTGCATGGTGACCATTAGAATGCTACTGAACGCTTGGTTTAACACACACCTCGTGCACATGGATCACCAGTTACCCAGTAGCGTCCTCTGGCTGCTGACCCCGGGCACACATGTGTTGCTTTTGGCTGGGATGTCTCTTAGTCTCCCTTCCCCTGGGGCAGCCCCTCAGCATGTCCTTGGGCTCAGAGGCCTCTTTGCCGCCCGTCAGTTTCCTCTGATCTGACTCAAGTGAGTGTGGGGAGGGTTCAGCCACTGGGTCATTGTCCTTCCTGCACCCTCGGAGGCACCTTCTGCCACTGGTCCTGTGGTCTTGTGGTCATAGGTTGTCATGGCAGTATGTTTATCACTCTTTGGGGGCCTTTTCTCTTCCTAAGTACGGTTAAACGGGGTGGGGGTGCTCTGTTCCTCCACAAATGGCTCAGTGGTCTTGGCGTCCATTGTGATGGAGACTCTTGGCTGGTTGTCCTCGGTTTATTCCATGCTAGTGTGAAATCATGAACATTCAGGAGGTGAGAGTCCGTCGCTCTGATGTTTAAGTCGTGCTGGTTTGACAATGAGGACCCCCCACCCACGCTGGCTTCTGGGCTTTTGTGCCACTCTCAGAGGCAGCAGGCTGTCTGAGGTGACAGTGTCGTCTCTGCCCCAGTTGTGCGGCCAGCTGTTGTCCTGCACAGAGCCTGGTGCCTTGTAGTGGGGACAGTATCATCTACCCTCGGCCTCTTGGTGGACAGAACTCAGAATTCAGCTTTCAGGTAAAGCTGTCCTCATGGCAGCCCCGCGGGGCTCTGCCTCCTGCCATCCAAGGCCGGGGGGTAGAGGGGCTCTGAACACCTGTGGCAACCTTGCCCTCTCAGCCCTGCTGTGAGAGGCTTTTGGGGGCTGTTAGCTTTGCCCTCCTGGGCTGAATGTGTCAAAGTAGTCTAAAATCAGCTTCAGCACAAACCTAATAGCACGCCACTGGGGGCTCTGAGAAGGGTGCTGTTTAATAGTGATTGCCGTAGAATGGTATGTCGTGACAAAAATGGGGTTTTATTGTTAAAAATGGGATGTACAAGAGCTACACTGTTGAAGAGAAGCGCTCCCCAGCCTCTCAGGTCGCATTTACTGTACAGGTCCTGGTCAGCACGTTATGAATGAGATTGTGACTTGGACCTAAAGCTCCCTTTCCTTGCATTTTATCTCAGGAAGTCCAGGGAGTGTGGGACTCAGGTGGTGAGTACTCTTCTGCCCACTGTTGGGTTTGTCATATTCTGAAATTACAGACACCCCCACTCCCCCCACCCCGGTGCCTCCCTGCACACGTCATTACCAAGAGCTCAGTGTGCCTCTTTTCCTAGATCCATTCATTCTATGTGCAGTGAGATGCAGGAACCCGCATGTACTGTTGAGTGCATTCCGCCTGTGTGACCCTGACCTCTTTCCAGCCTCAGAACAGGCATCTCCAGCGGTTGGGGCCCCACCCAGTTGGACCTGTACCCTGCAGTTGAGTCTCACCTGTCCCGAACCCTGTGCTGTGAGCCTTTGTGGGGGCCTCTCCCGGCCCTCGTGGTGTGTAGAGTCATCTGTGTGCAGGCGTGCTGCTTTTGGGGGCTGAAGAGTTCCACTGCAGGACTTGCCAGTCACCTCTGTCCCCTGGCCCCCAGGCACTGCGTGTGAGGAGAAGGTGGTGCTGGGAGGGGAGCATGCTGAGGGGCATGCATGGTGCCTGGACCCCTGGCTGTGTTCAGCTCTCGGCTGTTACCATATGTAAAGTTTGCTGTCAGCCCTCCTGTGCATGGGGGTCCTGGTGTGTTTGGGACACACAAGACTGAGAGTGGAATTGCTGAGTCTCGGGGGAGCATCTTGTTGGGGTCCTTTAATGGACTGGAACCTGGTGGTCCGGAGTCGGGGATAAGAAATTGAAAGAGAGAAAGAGGCTGATATTCCCTGGTTTACGCAGGAAACACAGGATTTGTGAGAAACAGCATGTAGGAATCCTCCTGTTAAACACTCCCCGACAATTCCCCCTTATTTACTGATAATATTTGTAAAAAGAGTTCTGACCACTAGAGTTTGTTTAGTTTTAACAATCTTTGCATGAAGGCAACGATAGATGACAAATATAATTGTCAGGATAACCACCAAAATTACAGTTCCAGATCCGATGCTGTGGGTAATGCTTTGAAACCATCTGCGTGGGTCTAGCCCAGATAATTGATCAGCTTGTTGTTCAGCTAAAGTTTCCAAATTAGTGGAAGAGGGCAGATTATTAGAAAAGGTTTCAGATATTTCTTTTTGTAATAGTTGTACCACGAAAGAGGCATTATCATGTTTTGTTTTGTTTTTACTTTACAATATTGTATTGGTTTTGCCATGCATCAACATGAATCCGCCATATCATGTATGTTTTGTAAATGAAATTTGATTTGTTCCCAGTTGTAGGCACTATTATTGAAATAAACAGGAGGAACACAAAATTGAGTAGAATTCTAATCACATTTTAGCATCACTTGCTTTTGTACATCTGTTAATTGATCTCCAACCCACTTGATGGCTGTGTTTAGTTCCTGTATTTCCTCTTGAACATCCTCATCTGTCTGAGCCTGAGTGGCCCACATAGTATGGCCAACTTTGGTCCAATTTTGAATAAAATTACGTGTTTGAATTGAGGTTTGTAAAGCAACGCCAGTGACAGCAGCAGTGGTACAAATAGCTATTAACCCCAAATGCCCCAAACCAGCCATCCAGTGAATTGTTTAGATTGCCAGGGCAATTTAGTAAGTGACTGGGAAGCAAGTCTAGCCATGGGAGCCTCTTCCCAGGGTCGCTGGAAATTTATTGGTAACTACAGACTATGTCGAGATTGAAGAATCAAAAGGGATTCATTTCTTAAGGAAACAGAAGAGTTAAGTATATAATTTGCAATTTATACAAGTTACAGAATGTAAAGTCTTATAGAATTGTAAACTCCCTATAGCTAGAACAAAAGGAAGGGGAATACAAGCTTCTATGAAATATGATTGATTATAATGAAAGAAATAGTTTCTGTGACTATGATTGGTCCCTGTGAAATGTCCAGTCCAAGTCTCAAGTTCTTTGGTGTTCACAGCAAGTTTCCCAGATGTCTCATTGTTTAGGCCCAATCTGTTTATCGAGGATGATTTGAGGACGAGGATGGGGCCATTCCAACATCAAGCCATCTAAGAAGTCCTTTGTTGTGGTAATGTTCCATTGTGGTGCTGGTAACCAGCTACGTTATTGGAGTAGTACAGTCATACATAGTGCTGTTGATATCATCGGAGCAGTTAGATCCCCACATATCATGAGGTCCCCAATCAACAGTGGTGTAATTGGCCATAAACATTAATTTCCCTGATTTAGCTTGACATTTATCTCAATAAATAGGAGTATATTTAAAGTCTTTATAAGTAAACCCCTCACATTTTAACTTTAGTCTTTTTTCTAGAGTTTTGGTAGTATTGACATGGCTTTTATAAAAGGACAGGGCAGTAAACAGTCCAAGCAATGTGTGGAAGTTCCTTTTTGGAGGCAGGACGAAAGCCCCTGTTTGTTGATTAACATTAGTACATAATTTTGTTGGGCCCACACATAAGGGAAGGATTTCATAGTCTAGAGAAATGTTAATTAGTCTTCCTCCTCCTCCAGGATGAGAGGGCCCCTCCAAGCTCCAAGGAGGGGGCATGTGTGTTGAGTCGTTAGTGGATACGATTGGTCCTATATCTGTCCATTCTATTATCTACAATAAAAAGGGGGGTTAGACTGCAAGGAGGAGAAGGCAATGGCACCCCACTCCAGTACTCTTGCCTGGAAAATCCCATGGATGGAGGAGCCTGGTGGGCTGCAGTCCATGAGGTCGCTAAGAGTTGGACAGACTGAGCGGCTTCACTTTCACTTTTCACTTTCAAGCATTGGAGAAGGAAATGGGCAACCCACTCCAGTGTTCTTGCCTGGAGAATCCCAGGGACGGGGGAGCCTGGTGGGCTGCCGTCTGTGGGGTCGCACAGAGTCGGACACGACTGAAGTGACTTAGCAGCAGCAGCAGCAGACTGTAAAGAGATCCAACCAGTCCATTCTGAAGGAGATCAGCCCTGGGATTTCTTTGGAGGGAATGATGCTGAAGCTGAAACTCCAGGACTTTGGCCACCTCATGTGAAGAGTTGACTCACTGGAAAAGACTCTGATGCTGAGAGAGATTGGGGGCAGGAGGAGAAGGGGACAACCGAGGATGAGATGGCTGGATGGCATCACCAACTCTATGGATGCGAGTCTGAGTGAACTCTGGGAGTTAGTGGTGGACAGGGAGGCCTGACGTGCTGCGATTCATGGGGTTGCAAAGAGTCAGACACGACTGAGCGACTCAACTGAACTGAGGTACATAAGCCCATTAAGTGTGATCAATCAAGTCAGCCTGAGTGGGGGAAGCAAAAGCAAGCAAAGCAAGCATAGCAAAAAAAAATATTTTCAGGATTCTGAGGCATTCCCTGTTGAGAAATAAGATTTTCAGCTTGATTAATAAGGGTTTTTAATCTGTCCCCAAGTAGGGAGATCATAAGGTTGGTGACGTTGAGTGTGGTGTTGTTTGGAAGTTTTTAAAGCTGCTATGGCTTGTACTGGAATTTCTTCCTCCTGGGGTTTTTGTTGTTTCGTCTCTAGTTTGAATGCTGGGGGCACCTTTATGTTGAATCTTCTCAAGAGGAAGCCGTGTGAGTTTGTTGGATCCATCTGGAGAAGTAGAAGCATACCCTTTTCCCTGTAAGATTAGTTTCTTAGATTTCCATTGATTAGTTAACTCATCTTGATATCAAATGGGCAAAGGAAGGGAAGTGTTCTTTAATGTTTTGAAATGTTTTTCTGCTTTTGTCAAAACATCTCCTTGCGGTAAGTTTAAAAAATTTTAAACAAATAAAGCTATATTAACAATAGTTATAGAAAGTAAGGAAAGTGATAATGATGAAAACATTCCTAGGAAATATTTCAGTCCAAATATAATCATCTAGAGATCTGTTTGGGGACTGGTAGATAATGTCCCCCAAGAGGACACTGAGAAGCTTTTATTTTAAATTGACCTTGACTCTTGACTACTTAAACCTTTCCTCTTGAGTGTTGTTTCCATGAATTTGTTTATTTCTGTGTCAAATGTATGAGCCATCATCTTGCTCAGCCAATGCTATTGTTCCTCTTTTTCATATATGTAAATCAAATAGACCCAATTTTGGCTTTAAGTTAACTTCTTGGTCTTTGGGTATCTTGGAATTGACAACATTGATGTTGTTAGAAGTAGGTTTTTCTGGTTGATACAGTTTATGCCTCATGTTTAACAGATGGGACAGTCAGTGGCCCAAAGCAAGCCTTTGTAGATATATGTACCCATTTAGAAAATATTTTTTCATTAGGCCCAGGTGTCAGTGGCATAGACTGTCTAACGTAGAGTTCATCAGCTCCAACCAAGCAACATGTCAGTAAGCAAGTTTGCCTTAATTCCCATGAGGTACTATAGTCTTGTTGTCATCATTGACTAACCATGAAAATTTGNTACCCATTTAGAAAATATTTTTTCATTAGGCCCAGGTGTCAGTGGCATAGACTGTCTAACGTAGAGTTCATCAGCTCCAACCAAGCAACATGTCAGTAAGCAAGTTTGCCTTAATTCCCATGAGGTACTATAGTCTTGTTGTCATCATTGACTAACCATGAAAATTTGGCTGTGGTTTTGAAATAATGGGTTGATTTCTTTCTCATTCAGTACATATATTTTTTCCGATATAAAGAGAAATGGGATCTGACTGTGTTTTAAGTGGTTTGTGTTATTTGGGGCATAATGTGTTATTTGGATTAGGAGCAAACATTCAAACATATTTTCCTAAGTGAAATTATTGAAAAGCTGATGCAGAAGAACTCGACAATGAAATGTTGTTCATATACAAATATATTTGACCTTGTCCTTGGAAAAGAAGTGCAGCCTGGCAGCTGTTGAATCTCTCTGTTCAGTGTGTCAAGGAAGATGATTATACTTACAAGACAGACTTGAAAAAAAGGTGAATATTTTGCACTTCTGATACTCTTAGGAACAAATAACTTATTCGGCAAATGGTGTCTTTTTTTTGTTGTTTTTGTTTCGTATTGTGAAATAGACATTGAAGTTGATGTTATTTTTTTTAAGACTCTTACAGACTGGAAACAAATAAAGCTATATTTACAGTAGTTATAGGCTTAAAGAATATATTGCATTAGAATCTAGTGAAGTTTGCTCTCGATAAGGAGATAAAAGTGTTCCTGTGTATATCCCTGTATTAGATTTCTTATTTGTAGCTTCAGTGTGTAATGTGTTTGTTTAATTATGTTTTGTGCTTGTGGATAATGTCTGTATCTGTTTAGTAGAGAATGAATGTAAAAAATTGTTTGAACTGCTTAGAAATATAGGCAGGGCCATTGTCTGTTTTTATAGAATTAGGTGTTCTCATTATTGCAGAGTAAGTTGATAAGTGGGCTATAACATGTGTAGTTTCATCTTGGAGAGGTGTGGCCCATTTAAAAGAAGAATTTGTGTTGGTCGAGACATGTAAGAAGGAAGAGGAAGAAACTTCAGGGTATTGAGTTAAATCCATTTGCTATAAAATTCTCTTTCATTTGTCATAATCCTTTTTTATGTTTTGGTATTCATCATTTTATTTGCCATTTCTTACATCTTTTTATTAAAAATGTAAATTTTATTTTTCTTTAGCAACTATGAAGTGTCTTATATATTAGCATTTTATAGATTAGTG
>SJYA01014453.1:7409-19063 GCA_006410615.1 Neotragus moschatus
GTTGTAACTAGGATACTCTGAGCAATCTCTAAGCCGCCTTAATAGGTTGCATGAGTGAGATCTTCATACCAGGTGATCTGTACAGCAGGGGTTCAGTGCAAACCGAAGACCAGATTGAGCAGTAGTGCTGATGAGGACAGGTCAGGGTGGGCTTGTTTTTCAGGCAGTTGGCCAAGAAACAAAGAACATCTTCAGCCCCTCATGTACCAAGTGGAGCTCTGGGTCAGCCTGACTCTACGACTGAAGTAGATCCAGTGATGAATCTTTTCTCCATCAAGATTTAGGATGTGACCTTGCTGAGAAATTGGCGTTTGGAAGACAGACTCATCAGTGGCTTTCCAAGTCCAGAAGTCAATTTCGAAGTCAGGGAGGGAACGTTGACCCATTGGGCTTCTCGGGAGATGATGGAGAAGTTTGGGGCAGAAAGACAACCCATGGGGAAAGATTTCTACACCAAGTGTGTCGTGTGGATGCACTCTGCATGGCCAGCCTGCTCCATGGGCAGTGATGAATGAGTAAGAGTCAAAGTCAGTCTTCTCTCCTTCAGGCAGATTGGGAAATAGTTCCAAGTGACCACGAGGTTCTGGGAATGTAAGAAAACCTCCTGCTTCATTCATCTGCCTGCAAACACTGCCTCCTTAGTCACTCACTTGAGGAGATTGGTTAATGAGTCTCGTGCCTCCTTGAGAGAAATATGGAGACTGATAAACTCGGGAGTAGAAATCTGGGTTCAGGTATTCTCAGGGCAAAGGAGGTGCAGTGACCTCTGGGTGAAAGTCACCTGCAGAACTTCCACCAGGATGCAAACTCTGACTTGCGAGCTAGTCAAGACCTAGAAGGAGGCTCCTTAGAAGCATTAATGCAGAAATAATTTAAATGTCTCCCCTACCATTTTAAAGAATTACTGATTAGTCTCAATGCTATACCCTGAGTACTTTTTAAGATTAATTTTTTTGGAGTGTAGTTGCTTTACAATTAGTTTCTGCTGTACATCGAAGTGAATCAGCTATATGTATACATATTGTTGTTTAGTTGTTAAGTCATGTCCGACTCTTTGTGACCCTATGGACTGCAGCCTGCCAGGCTCACCTGTCTGTGGGAGTTCCCAGGCAAGAATACTTGAGTGGGTTGTCCTTTCCTTCTCCAAGGGATCTTCCAGACCCAGGGATCAAACCTATGTCTCCTGCATTGGCAGGCAGATTCTTTACTGCTGAGCCACCAGAGAAGCCCATGTATACATGTAGCCCCTCTTTTTGGACTTCCTTGCCATTTAGGTCACCACAGAGCACTGAGTCGAGTTTGCTGGATTATACAGTAGGTTCTCATTGGTTATCTGATACAGAAGGTTTGGTGCATGTACACAATGAAATATTACTCAGCCATAAAAAGGAACAAAATTGGGTTATTCAGAGACGTGGATGGACCTAGAGACTGTCATACCAACTGAAATAAGTTAGAAGAGAAAAGAAAATATCGTTTAATAACATATATAAAATCTAGAAAAATGGTGCAGATGATCTTACCCTGAGTCTTGTTATCAGCTTGGCTTTTGCTGCCTCTGTTTTTGGTGGACTCTTTAACCAGCACCATCAGGTGAGTGGATGCTGCCCTGGCTTTTNGTGACTGTCATACCAACTGAAATAAGTTAGAAGAGAAAAGAAAATATCGTTTAATAACATATATAAAATCTAGAAAAATGGTGCAGATGATCTTACCCTGAGTCTTGTTATCAGCTTGGCTTTTGCTGCCTCTGTTTTTGGTGGACTCTTTAACCAGCACCATCAGGTGAGTGGATGCTGCCCTGGCTTTTTCACATCCAGAGGTTCTGAACCATCAGGACACTGGCCTCCCCCCGCCAAGTGGCTGTTTGACATCTGCAGAAACATTTTTGGTTGTCAGAGCTGCAACCAGAGGAGGATGCTTGTGGCATCTAGTTGAGAGTGAACAGGGATGATATTAAACATCCTACAATGTGTAGGACAGCTACCCACCCTGAAGAACCCGGTTCATAATGACAGTAGTACCAGCATGCAGAAACCACACCCTAACTTGCGTTTCCACATTTAGTACATAAAAATAATGTATGCCCAGTTAAATTTGATTCTCAGATTTTAGTATATCTAAGTGTGTGTGTGTGTATGTTAGTTGCTCAGTCGTGTCCAACTCTTCGTGACCCCATGGGCTGTAACCCATTAGGTTTCTCCATCCATGGAATTCTCTAGGCAAGAATACTAGAGTAGGTTGCCATGCCCTCATCCAGGGGATCTTCCCGATCCAGGAATTGAACCTGGGTCACTGAAGTTCAGTCTCCAAAGGCAGATTCATCACCATCTGAACCACCAGGGAAGCCCTTAGTGCATGTTTATATATATATATATATGTATGTATACACATACGTACATACTTATACATACATAATTGCATAGGACAATTATAGGTTTAATATATCTGAAATTTTGAAAAAGGTGAATACTTACACTAAAAAATTATCTGTAGTTTATCTGAAATTCAGGTTTAACCAAACATTCTGTACTTGATCTGGCAACCCTGGCTCTATCTTTTTACAAGAGCGTGTCCAACCTTTTCTACAAATTCCATAAGATGGAACTTCCTTCAGTTTGAGNTACATACTTATACATACATAATTGCATAGGACAATTATAGGTTTAATATACCTGAAATTTTGAAAAAGGTGAATACTTACACTAAAAAATTATCTGTAGTTTATCTGAAATTCAGGTTTAACCAAACATTCTGTACTTGATCTGGCAACCCTGGCTCTATCTTTTTACAAGAGCGTGTCCAACCTTTTCTACAAATTCCATAAGATGGAACTTCCTTCAGTTTGAGGCGATCATTGTAAAGAGGGCATTATTCTGTAATAGCATAAGCTTTGAATAAAGCAAATCTCCAAGCCCATTTCTGGTCAGCTGTATAGTCTTTAATTTCTCTAAGCCTCAGTTCCCTCATACAAGTTATGGGACTGTGTTATGACTATTCCATGAGATTACTGAAAGAAGCAAATAAAATCATGTATGCAAAGTGTCTGATATTCATAAAGGATACTTTTCATTTTTAGCATGAATTTTTTCTTTCCTTCAGTAATATCTTGAAGAAGTTCTACTTAAGTTCAGGCATTATCAAGACACTTCTCCCTTCGGATATACTCAGTGGAATTGTGGAAGCATACAGTATTGGATGAGCTCAAAATAAGTTGACTGTTTTTCTTTTTAACAGCTGTTGTAGTAAAACAAACATACACTTAAATTAGCAAATCTTCATTATACATCTCATTGTTAGTTTTTTTTTTTTTTACAAACTGAACACACCCAGGTAACTGTCACCCAGATCAGGACATAGTCAGCATCCCAGGAACTTTCTCATGACTTCTCCCCTTCATCACATTGTCAGAGACAAAGCCATTTTCATGCCATTCACCACAAATTTGTTTTCTCTTTTAGAACATACTATAAATTGAATTATGTGGTAAGCACTTCTTTGTGTCTGGATTTTCTTTTTGTGTTTATATCTTTTCTCAACATTTATCCATGACATTTCTCATGCTATTGCATATAGCAGTTCTTAATTCTTTGCTGTATGATATTCCATGTAGAAATATCCCAGGATTTATTTATCTTTTCAGTTGCTTATGGATATTGGGGTAGTTTTCTGAGCTTTGCTACTGTCAGTGATATTTCTGTTAATATTTTGTAGTGACTTTTGATAACGATATGAATACATTTCCATTGATGATAGAGTTGTGTTACCATTCATGCGTACATTTAGTGCTAAGTATATCATCATATAGGTTTGCATGGAGACTCCCAGTTTACCCCCAATTAGCAATGTCTGGAAGTTCATGGTCCCACATTCTCCCTGCACTTGATACTGTCCATTTTTAGAGATGTAAGCCCTTAGGACAATTGGAATGCTATCACACTGTGGTTTGAATAACATTTTCATGATAAGCGATGGTGTTGTGCACCTTTACAGATGTGCACTGACCACAGTAATATAGGTTTATAAAAGATTCTCTCTTAACCCAGGTTTGGAGAGGCAGAAGCTAGTCACATGTAGAAGGTATAAAACAGGTCTGTCAGTCATCAGTCTGTCAGGCTGCCTCCTGGAGCAGAGCCTGGGGGCTGCGAGAGCTCAGGGGTCCCACTTTCAGAAGCACCACGTTTTCTTCACAGGAGCAGCAGTGACGGGTCCAGCGATATCTAGGTAGGGGGCCTGGTGAAGGTTTACAGGGCCCAGCGTGCTTCCTCATGGGGCCAAACAAGATGAGAAGCACACCAGATGTGTATAAGAGACAGCCCTAACTTGGGTTTCCACATTTAGTACATANTTTTAGAGATGTAAGCCCTTAGGACAATTGGAATGCTATCACACTGTGGTTTGAATAACATTTTCATGACAAGCGATGGTGTTGTGCACGTTTACGGATGTGCACTGACCACAGTCATATACGTTTATAAAAGATTCTCTCTTGACCCAGGTTTGGAGAGGCAGAAGCTAGTCACATGTAGAAGGTATAAAACAGGTCTGTCAGTCGTCAGTCTGTCAGGCTGCCTCCTGGAGCAGAGCCTGGGGGCTGCGAGAGCTCAGGGGTCCCACTTTCAGAAGCACCGTGTTTTCTTCACGGGAACAGCAGTGACGGGTCCAGCGGTGTCTAGGTAGGGGGCCTGGTGGAGGTTTACAGGGCCCAGTGTGCTTCCTCATGGGGCCAAACAAGATGAGAAGCGCACCCATCAGGACATTCCAAGGCTTAGAGTTTACCTCCATGAGCCAAGCAAGGGCCCAAACTTTCTTGGGACAAGGTCAGTCCTTTCCTGCAGTTCCCTGTGGTCCTTCCCTGGAATCCTGCCTTGCTGGGTGTGTTTCTGCTTCCAGCCTCACTCCTGTCCCTCCTTTAGTGGAGCAACTGCAAAGGTCCTGGTGAAGGGTGTGAATGCAGAGAAGTAAAAGACTGAGGGAATAACAGGATCTCTCACAATAAGCACCTGGGACTCAGATTTGTAGATCAGGGAAAAGGTAAGAAGAAAATATAAGAAAGCCTCTGTGCCCAAGGAACCAGTTTGAAACAGAGTGTGACTGTGATAATAACGTTTGAATTTAACAGAGAATTTGAGGAACTGCATTGACTGTGCAGAGATGTGTTACAGGTATTTGAAGATGGCGAAAATGGACGTTTGGGTGAGTGGCTCTGAATTACCTAGTATCAGAGAAAGGGAGGGGAGGAGACAGAAGAAAAACAGATGCTATCAGGCGGTGGATGTGGGGCTTGAACAAGGAGCAGCTGAAGATGATGTCCTGTTTTCCAGATGGGTGCTGAGGTCGCAGGAATGAGCTTAAGAAAAGCAGAAGAAAGAAACATTTTGGAGAGAAAGCCGAGTTTGGTGAGGGGCTCCATTACAGTTGGATTGCTAGAAATTTCTCCTCTGTTACCAAGCTCTTTTCCATAGCAAGGTCTTTGCATAAACACTTCACTTTCTAAGTAAAATATTCAACCTAACCCATGCTTCTGGCTCTGTCCTGCCCTCCATCAAGTCTCAGTTAAGCATTGCTTCCTTTAGGAGCTGAGTTTGCATCCATATAGTGTATGAAACCTCCCAGTTTAACGCTATCCTCTTCTTTAATAACATTTTCCTTTCTTTTGTCATGATTTTTTCTCCTGATTATTTTTTCTGTTTAGTTGTAACATCCATGAAGATGGCCATTACCTCTGTCTGGCTCCTGTCTGTGTATTTCCTGTCCTGAGCTCACTGTCCCATAGTTGGCACTTACTGAATACATTCTGAATGAGTCAATCATGAAAGAATGAATAAATAATGCTTTTATTATTTGCTAGAAAAAAGAACTCTCAAAGGATGAGCTAAAATCTAATACAAATACTTGTTTGGCAGGCAGGGAGAATTTGGATGAAGGATATATGGATGAAACCAAGACTTTCCCGAGTGTTTCTTTTAATATAGTTTGGACTTTTGAAACATAGAAATATTTTATATACTAAAAAATAGAAAAATAAAATTTATTTAAAAATCACATCCTGAAATTGAAAATAAACAGAAACAAATGAACCTATATATTAATAACCACAAAAATGAAACAATTATATTTTAAGTATTAAGTAACAATTTTGAATGCACTGATATTATCATAGACCTTTCAGTTGGTTATGCTTTAAGAGTCAAAAAAACTGAAAAGAATTTTATAATTCTATATACTATGAAAGTAGCAATATTAATGCTGTAATTTTAAAACTCTTTTAAAAACCACTCAATCAAAAAATAGGCAGAAGACTTGAGAAGACATTTCTCCAAAGAAGACATACAGATGGCCAAGAGGCATATGAAAAGATCCTCATCATTGCTAATTAGTAGAGAAGTGCAAATCAAAACTACAATGAGGTACCACTTCATACTCTTCAGAACAGTCATCATCAAAAACTCTCTTATAAGTGCTGGAGAGGGTGTGGAGAAAGGGAGCACGCCTATACTACTTGTAGGGGTGAAAACAGCCACTAGGGAGAGCAGTGCGGACGTTCCTTAAAAAACCAAAAAGAGAACTACCGTATGACACAGCAGTCCCACTCCTGGACATGCGCCTGAAGAAGAGTTTAATCAGAAAAGAGACACTCACCCCAGTGTTCACTGGAAAAAACAAACGTATCATTACCAGGGGTCAAGAGTGGGCAGGGATAAATTAGGAGTTGGATATTAACATATACACACAACTATATATAAAATAGATAGCCAACAAAGACCCACTGTATAGCACGGAGAATTGCACTCAGTATTTTGTAATAACCTATAAGGGCAAAGAATTTGCAAAAGAATATAAATATATAAAACTGAATATATATAAAAACTGAAAAAATATATATGTATAACAATATATTTGAAAACTGAATATACATATATGCTGCTGCTAAGTCGCTTCAGTCGTGTCCGACTCTGTGCAACGCATAGACAGCAGCCCACCAGGCTCCCCCGTCCCTGGAATTCTCCAGGCAAGAGTACTGGAGTGGGCTGCCATTGCCTTCTCTGATATTTGTGGAAGTTCTGTTTGTTTTTACACTGAAAAATTCTCTTCATCAGCAACCATCATAGTTTAGCAACCGTTGAAATTTCTGTCTTAATGAATTTTTTTCCAGAGTGTTGGAAAATGGTGATTTTTCTAATTCTCTCATTCTTTCTTCATTTATGAGTTAGAATTATTCTTTAAAACAAAACAAACATGAGCTTACCTTCATCAAAAGAGGCTTCTTTAAAATAGAGTTTGAACTATGGTGTATTTACAATGTGTTAGTTTCAGGTGTGCAGCAAAGCGATTCAGTGTTCTATATATTTGTGTGTGTATAAATATATATATATATATTTAGAAAAATCACCATTTTCCAACACTCTGGAAAAAAATTCAATTAAGATAGAAATTTCAATAGTTGCTAAACTATGATGGTTGCTGATGAAGAGAATTTTTCAGCGCAAAAACAAACAAAACCTCCACAAATAACTTGCTCATTGCAAAGGAGAACATGTGACTTTTGTTGAAGATCTGAGCTTGGCTGGTAGTGTGGTGTCCTGACTAACTTGTGCCCACTGATTTGGTTTAGTAGAAAACGTACAGCAACACTCGGGAATCTCTTTAAGGCAGATGTCTAAAGTGAATCTAATCAAATCTTCAGAACCAGCTTTCATTTAGGAAAGAAAGGGATAGGGCAAGATTCCCCAATCTTGGCTATGCACTGCAGTCACCCTGCAAAGTGAGACCATACTGATGCCTGGATTTTATCCCTAGAGATTCTGTAGAACTGAAGAAATGGGAATATGAATGCATATTAGAAAATTATTTTTTAATTAGTTGTGATGATGGTATCCTGATTCTATACAAATGGAAGTCTTAGAAATGGAAAGTACTGAGAATAATAGCAGCTATTAAATTCATATTTGATATCAATTTGACATAATAATTTAAAACAATGTTTGAAAACATTACATTTAACTAAGAAATAATTAAATGCTTTCCTTAACTCCCCAGAGTGCTCAGTTTCTGTTAGTGTTCAAGTTTCCATAATACTTATCACTCTTTGTGATAATGTGATTAATTTTCTTGTTTCCATGTTCTGTGTTTATGGGTCTAGCGGCTGTGCTTGCCTCTGTATAAACAGTAAGCCGTAGCCAACGCCAGGGCCCTGGAAGACTTGCAGAGATCAGCGCCCACCATCCAGATCGTACATCTACAGGGGTGCTGGTTTCCACACGATCTGTGTGTGCCTGAGTGTGCACAGGCAGAAGACACACACATCTTGGCAATGACTCAAGCAGGTGGTGAGGACCATAGCAGTTTACTGTAGATGTGGCTTGTTGAATCAGCAAGTGAGCAAGTGTCTGGGGCCTGGTGTCCTGCTCCTGATTCTGTGAAGGTTTTCCCTCTATACCTGTTAAAAAGACCAGTAGTGTTCCTCTTATCTCAATATTAATATATTTGCATGTATATAATATATATATATATATTTATATTATGTGGTGGTGGTTTAGTCACTAAGTTGTGTCAGATTCTTGCGACCTCATATGGTGAATATTATTATATTTGTTTTATTTTTATAAATCACACTTGATTGTAATAATCATTTTGGGCTACTGTAATAGATTGGGAGTCTTACACAATATGATTTGTTTCTCTGTTTGGAGGCTGGGAAGCCTAGATCAAGGAACAGCAGGTCCACAGTGTGGTGAGGCCTCTCCTGATTTGCAGACGGTATCTTCTCACTGTGTCCTCACATGGTGGAGGCCAAACTCCCAAGTCTCTTCTCATAAGGGCACTAATCCTTACACCTGAGGGCTCCAACCACAGGACCTAAGTACCACCCAGAGGCACTGCAGCTTAGGATTTCAACATGTAAAGTTTGGGGGGATACAAACGTTCAGCCTGTAGACTATAAGATGTAATTTATACAAATTATTTTTTTTTCTTCCTTTCACTCTCTTATCACCTAATGATTCACTTCAGATCAGTTCAATTCAGTTGCTCAGTCATGTCTGACTCTTTGCAACCCCATGGACTGCAGCACACCAGGCCTCCTTGTTCATTACCAACTCCCAGAGTTTACTCAAACTCATGTCCATTGAATTGGTGATGCCATCCAACCATCTCATCCTCTGTTGTCCCCTTCTCTTCCCATCTTCAGTCTTTCCCAGCATCAGGGTCCTTTCAAATGAGTCAGTTCTTTGCATCAGGTGGCCAAAGTATTAGAGTTTTAGCTTCAGCCTCACTCCTTCCAATGAATATTCAGGACTGATCTTTAGGATGGACTGGTTGGATCTCCTTGAAGTCCAAGGGACTCTCAAGAGTTTTCTCCATACCACAGTTCAAAAGCATCATTCTTTGCCCCTCAGCTTTCTCTATAGTCCAACTCACATCCATACATGACTACTGGAAATACAATAGCCTTGACTAGATGGACCTTTGTTGGCAAAGTAACGTTTCTGTTTTTTTAAATATTCTGTCTAGGTTGGTCATAACTTTTCTTCCAAGGAGCAAGCATCTTTTAATTTCATGGCTGCAGTCACCAGTGATTTTGGAGCCCCCCAAATAAAGTCTCTCATTGTTTTCCCATCTATTTGCCATGAAGTGATGGGACCAGATGCCATGATCTTAGCTTTCTGAATGTTGAGCTTTAAGCCAACTTTTTCACTCTCCTCTTTCACTTTCATCAAGAGACTCTTTAGTTCTTTGCTTTCTGCCACAGGGTGGTGTCACCTGAATTACTGGTATTTCGCTCAGCAGTCTTGATCCCAGCTTGTGTTTCATCCATTCCAGCATTTCTCTTGATGTTCTCTGCATATAAGTTAAATAAGCAGGGTGACAATATACAGCCTTGACGTACTCCTTTCCCAATTTGGAACCAGTCTGTTGTTCCATGTCCAGTTCTAACTGTTGCTTCTTGACCTGCATAGAGATTTCTCAGGAGGAAGGTCAGGTGGTCTGGTATTCCCAACTCTTTAAGAATTTTCTGGAAGTTCATGGTTCATGTACTGTTGAAGCCTGGCTTGGAGAATTTTGAGCATAACTTTGCTAGTGTGTGAGATGCGTGCAGTTGTGCGGTAGTTGGAACATTCTTTGGCATTGCCTTTCTTTGGGATTGGAATGAAAATTGATCTTTTCTAGTCTTGTGGCCACTGTTGAGTGTTCCAAATTTGCTGATGTATTGAGTGCAGCACTTTCACAGCATCACCTTTTAGGATTTGAAATAGCTGAACTGGAATTCCATCACTTCCACTAGCTTTGATCATAGTGGTGCTTTCTAAGGCCCACTTGGCTTCACATTCCAGGATGTCTGGCTCTAGGTGAGTGATCACACCATCGTGATTATCTGGGTAATGAAGATCTTTTTTGTACACTTCTTCTGTGTATTCTTTCCACTTCTTCTTAATATTTCCTGCTTCTGCACCTAATAGTAAGATCTTCTCATTATAGTTAACTTTACATCTTGCTGTGTAAGTTGTGGACTGTCACAAGAGACGAGTGTGTGTCACTCACAGACTTTGTGTCCTTTCTAGGTGAGGGGTAACTTTAGGCTGCNCTTCTTCTGTGTATTCTTTCCACTTCTTCTTAATATCTCCTGCTTCTGCACCTAATAGTAAGATCTTCTCATTATAGTTAACTTTACATCTTGCTGTGTAAGTTGTGGACTGTCACAAGAGACGAGTGTGTGTCACTCACAGACTTTGTGTCCTTTCTAGGTGAGGGGTAACTTTAGGCTGCCCATGGGGTGGTTGTGTCGTGTCAGGCAGCAGCATGATTCTATCACTGAGTGTGTGTAGAGAACAGAGTTAGGAGAGGTGGATGAGTGCTCATGTGGCAAAGCAAAGCCTGGTGTGGTGTCAGCTTGCTAGACTCAAGCATATCCCCTAGAATCCCCTTTTCCGGTTTGTCTATCAGAAGGATGCAGGAGAGATTCCTTGTGAAAGTTGTAGGATGGGAGGGAGCAGCAGCTGTTTTGAGGTTTACAGACACCTTCAGCCAACTCATTCAGTCAAACATGAACCTAAGCACTGGTGTGAGGGAGTTGAGTGGATGTAATCAAAGTCCCTAATCCCAGTGATTCTGGATTAGGGCGATTATATTGGTTGGACTTGACTCAATTAACCAAAAGGCTTTACACGTGGACTTAGACCCTCTCTGGGGAGAGAGAAGGACCCTCGGCCCCTTCCATGGATGACTGTGTCTTGTGGCCTTGGGGTTCTACCCTCTTGGGTTCTTCTGTTTGTAACTGTCCAATTTACAGGCACTGAAATCCATAGCCAGTCCCACCATCTCACAATTGCATAAATCAGTTTCTAGTAATAAACCCACATACAAGTATGTGTGTGATTCCCCATGTGTATGCATCTGCATGTATATACGTGTGTGTATGCATGTGTGCTAAGTCCCTTCAGGCATGTCAGACTCTTTGAGACCCTATGGACTATAACCCACCAGGCTCCTCTGTCCATAGGATTCTCCAGGCTGGAGAGGATTGCCATGGCCTCCTCCAGGGAATCCCAATCCTGAGACTAAATCAGTGTCTCTTATATCTCCTGCACTTCCAGGCAAGTTCTTTTCCACTAGTGCCACCTGGGAAGCCCATATATGTGTGCACAAGTTTGTAT
>SJYA01014456.1:0-10408 GCA_006410615.1 Neotragus moschatus
GCAGAAGAGAAAAAAAAATCATCCATGTCACATTTTTTTTAATAAATATATTTCCTCAGTGGCTGGAAGTTTTCTGGGCTTAACTTAGTTGTGTTATGACACCATCACAACTTCAAAGAGATAAAATGGCTGATGATATATTTGACAGGCTGTCACCATTTATGGATTTTCTGTGTTTCGAAGAAATGTTTCTAGGGTATAGAATAGAAAAGGAATGTCAGATACTGGACATAAGCAGTGATTTTGTGGTCACTTCATTGCATAAATCATCTTCCAGGAAAACTCTGCAATGCTAATTCTCACCTCAAGCCAATGGGATTGTTTTGGACATCTATATCCCAATAGGTTTTTAGATGCTTAGACTAGTAAGGACAGAAGTGCATGTCTTGGAAAGACTAAATTTGCTTGTGGTTGTTCATTAATGTTAAGTACTGATGAGGCAAAAAGAAAATTATAAGTTTTTGAATTGTTGAGATGACAACCCTTTTCAAATTGATATATGGTTATAATTTTGTTGCTGTTGTTTAGTTGCTAAGTCGTGTCTGACTGTTTTTGCAACTCCATGGACAATAGTCTGCCAGGCTCCTTTGCCCACGGAATTTTCCAGGCAAGAATACTGAAGTGAGTTGCTTTCCCATGGGATCTTTCTGACCTGGGGATCGAATCTGCATCTCCTGCATTGGCAGGTGAATTATTTACCACTGAGCCACCAGGGAAGCCCTAAATATAATGTCATCCCCTATCAACCTGAAACAAAACAATTCTGTTTCTTCTTCTAGTTTGTTCACACTTCACTCCTACCACCAGATGTGTGGGATTTTCCACACCAAGCAATTAAACTCAATTCTGACACTGTCTCCTGAGGAATTCGTGTCAGATCCACAGTTTAAGAATTCAGTCCCACAAGACTGCTTCCCAATTCAGGTGCCAGCCACAAGTATGCATCTCTGGTACTTCTGATCAACTGGCTATAAATTGGCCTCTGCCACAACTCCCTCATCAAATTCCATTATTCACTAGAATGGCTCATAGAACTCAAGGAAGAAATTCTTTGTATTTGCCAGTTTACTGTATAATAGAGGACACAGATGAATTACAGGAACATAGGATGAGGGTCCTGAAGGCAAAAGCTTTGTTTCTGTGGAGTCGGGGCGTGCCATCCTCCCACCACGTGGAGGTGCTAGCCAACCTGCAACTTCTCCAAACCCCCCAGTTAGAGGTTTTTATGAAGGCTTAATTGCTTAGGCATGACTGACAATTGACTCAATCTCTAGCCACCTCCTCCGTAGAGCATTGGGAGATTACAAAACTGCAAGTCTCAAGTTTCTAATCATGACTTGGTCTTTCTGTTGACTTACCTCCACCCAGGAGCCAATCAAGAGTCACCTCATTAGAACAAAAACATTCCTATCATTAAGGAAATTAAAAGTGTTTTATAAACTCTGTGTCAAGAATCAGAGGCAGAGACCAACACACACACGTGCACATGCACAGGCACACACACAATATATATATGTATGTATGTATATACTTATACATGTGCTTCCCTGGTGGCTCAGCAATAAAGAATCTGCCTGCAATGCTGGTGATTCAGGAGATGCAGGTTCAATCCCTGGGTCAGGAAGATCTCCTGGAGGAGGGCATGGCAACCCACTCTAGTCTTTTTACCTGGAGAATCCCAAGGACAGAGGAGCCTAGTGGGCTACAGTCTGTAGAGTTGCAAAGAATCAGACACAACATAAGCAACTGAGCATACATGCATGCATACATATACACACACACACACACACACACACATATATATATCACTATTTCTATTTTAAAATTTATATGGAAATGTAAGGGACCCAGATAGCATATTAAAAAGCAGAGACATTACTTTGCCAACAAAGGTCCATCTAGTCAAGGCTATGGTTTTTCCTGTGGTCATGTATGGATGTGAGAGTTGGACTGTGAAGAAGAGTGAGCACTGAATAATTGATGCTTTTGAACTGTGGTGTTGGAGAAGACTCTTGAGAGTCCCTTGGACTGCAAGGAGATACAACCAGTCCATTCTAGAGGAGATCAGCCCTGGGTGTTCTTTGGAAGGACTGATGCTAAAGCTGAAACTCCAGTACTTTGGCCATCTCATGCGAAGAGTTGACTCATTGGAAAAGACTCTGATGCTGGGAGGGATTGAGGGCAGAGGGGACGACAGAGGATGAGATGGCTGGATGGCATCACTGACTCGATGGACGTGAGTCTGAGTGAACTCCGGGAGATGGTGACGGACGGGGAGGCCTGGCGTGCTGAGATTCATGGGGTCGCAAAGAGTCGAACACGACTGAGCGACTGAACTGAACTGAAGAAGTAGAACTACTGAGTCATAAGCTAAGTGCATCTTTAAACTGAGTAGATAATGCCAAATGTGTTGAAATTGGATATATCAATCTGTACCCCTCAGGGCAGTATATAAGCTTCGGTTAATCCATATTCTCATCAACAATCATTCTTGTCAGTTTTTGTCCATCTCATAAGTGTGAAAAGAATCTCATAGTGATTTAATATCGTTATTTGATTAATAGTTAGTTTAAGCATCTGTACTAGTTTCCTAGGGCTTCCATGACAAAGGATCACAGAGGAGGTGGCTTAAACAAGGTAATTCTGTTTCCTCACAGTTCCGGAGGCTAGAAGTCCAAGATCAAGGTGTTGGCAGGGCTGGTTTCTTCTGAGGGCCTCTTTCCTTGGCTTGCAGATGATTGTCTTTTCCCTGTCTCTTATACACATCTATTAAAAGACACTTACTCCTTGGAAGAAAAGTTATGATCAACCTAGATAGCATATTCAAAAGCAGAGACATTACTTTGCCAACAAAGGTCCATCTAGTCAAGGCTATGGTTTTTCCTGTGGTCATGTATGGATGTGAGAGTTGGACTGTGAAGAAGAGTGAGCACTGAATAATTGATGCTTTTGAACTGTGGTGTTGGAGAAGACTCTTGAGAGTCCCTTGGACTGCAAGGAGATACAACCAGTCCATTCTAGAGGAGATCAGCCCTGGGTGTTCTTTGGAAGGACTGATGCTAAAGCTGAAACTCCAGTACTTTGGCCAGGTCATGCGAAGAGTTGACTCATTGGGAAAGACTCTGATGCTGGGAGGGATTGGGAGCAGGAGGAGAAGGGGACAACAGAGGATGAGATGGCTGGATGGCATCACCGACTCGATGGATGTGAGTTTGAGTGGACTCTGGGAGTTGGTGATGGACAGGGAGGCCTGGTGTGCTGTGATTCATGGGGTCGCAAAGAGTCAGACACGACTGAGCGACTGAGCTGAACTGAACTGAACTGAAGAGAAACAGGTTCTAAAAGTTAGTTCCCCTTTTGTTTTGTTCTGCTCCTCCTTGCAGGCAAGAGGGTTCTACGCAGTCCTCGTTTTATCTATACTTTTGAAGACACTAGAAATCTAGGTTACTTCAGATCTAGAGATACGTTGTTTGTCCCAAAGCAATACCAAGGGAGAAGCAGGAGCTCAGCTTCAATAGTTTTCCTCCTACCTTTCCCTCCCACAGTTATGCCTGGCTGACTCCTGTCCAGACCAAAAGCCTGACCAGTTCAAAAGAAGTTACATCACAACATCCAAGGTTTCTCGTAGTTTTCTCCATTTCTTGGTGTTTTTTTCTATAGAATTCTCCTGAGCTTGATCTTGGGAGACTGAGGTCAACAGATGTCCTGGAAGGAACTGCTGGTATAGTTTCCTCTTTTTCTGTAGTGTAGTTATGAAACTACACAAAATGGATTAGACAGCTTCATTTGTCCTTTCATATGGTATACAGGAGTTTGTCTGCAAAGCAGGAAGTCAACAGTAATTACTTATCCATTCCTCATGCTTAATACTGTTCTGTATGATAGGGAAATACTGGTGAATCAAGACAAAGAGACAAATAACAACTAAGAGTAATGTCTTCCCTGGGGGTTCCCAGGATTGCCTTCCCTGGTGACTCAGAGGTTAAAGCATCTGCCTGCAATGCGGGAGACCTGGGTTCAATCCCTGGGTTGGGACGATCCCCTGGAGAAGGAAATGGCAACCCACTCCAGTATTCTTGCCTGGAAAATCCCATAGACAGAGGAGCCTGGTGAGCTACGGTCCATGGGGTCAAAAAGAGTCAGACACGACTGAGCAACTTCACTTTCACTTTCACTTTAAGAGCCTCCCTGTCCATCACCCACACCCAGAGTTTACTCAGACTCATGTCCATTGAGTCAGTAATGCCATCCAATCATTTGCCCTCTGTTATCCCCTTTTCCTCCTCCCTTCAATCTCTCCCAGCACCAGGGTCCTTTCTAATGAGTCAGTTCTTTGCATTAAATGAGCAAAGTATTGGAGTTTCAGCTTCAACATCAGTCCTTCCAATGAATACTCAGGACTGATTTCTTTTAGGATGGACTGGATGCATCTTCTTGCAGTCCAAGGGACTCTCAAGAGTCTGCTCCAAAACCACAGTTCAAAAGCAGCAATTCTTTGGCACTCAGCTTTCTTTATAGTCCAACTCTCACATCCATATATGACTACTGGAAAAACCACAGCCTTGACTAGATGGACCTTTGTTGGCAAAGTAATGTCTCTGCTTTTGAATATGCTGTCTAAGTTGATCATAACTTTCCTTCCAAGGAGCAAGCATCTTTTAATTTCATGGCTGCAGTCACCATCTTCAGGGATTTTGGAGCCCCAAAAGTTTCTCATTGTTTCCACTGTTTCCCCATCTATTTTCCATGAACAGATGGGCCCAGATGCCATGATCTTACCTGTGTGAATGTTGAGTTTTAAGCCAACATTTTCACTCTCCTCTTTCACTTTCATCAACAGGCTCTTTAGTTCTTCACTTTCTGCCGTAAGAGTGGTGGCATCGGTGTATCTGAGGTTATTGATACTTCTCCTAGCAACCTTTATTCCAGTTTGTGCTTCATCCACTCCAGCATTTCTCATGATGTATTCTGCATATAAGTTAAATAAGCAAGGTGACAATAAACAGCCTTGACATAATCTTCCCCCAGGAAAAGAGACTGATTTGGAACCAGTCTTTATTGACTATGCTTTGGAGTAGTCAATAAAGCAGAAGTAGATGTTTTTCTGGAACTCTCTTCCTTTTTTGATGATTCAATGGATGTTGGCAATTTGACCTCTGGTTCCCCTGGCTTTTCTAAATCCAGTTTGAACATCTAGAAGTTCTTGGTTCACATACTGTTGACTGGCTTGGAGAATTTTAACCATTACTTTGCTAGCATGTGAGATGAGTGCAATTATGCAGTAGTTTGAGCATTTTATGGCATTGTCTTTCTTTGGAATTGGAATGAAAACTGACCTTTTCCAGTCCTTTGGCCACTGCTGAGTTTTCCCAATTTGCTAGCATATTGAGTGCAGCACTTTCACAGCATCATCTTTTAGGATTTGAAATAGCTCAACTGGAATTCCATCACCTCCACTAGCTTTGTTCATAGTAAAGCTTCCTAAAGCTCACTTGACTTCACATTCCAGGATGTCTGGCTCTAGGTGAGTGATCACACCATCATGATTAGCTGGGTCATGGAGATCTTTTTTGTATAGTTCTGTGTATTCTCGCCACCTCTTCTTAATATCTTCTACTTCTATTAGGTCCATATCATTTTTGTCTTTGATTGTGCCCATCTTTACATGGAATTTTCCCTTGGTATCTCTAACTTTCTTGAAGAGATATCTAGTCTTTCCCATTCTATTGTTTTCCTCTATTTCTTTGCANTTCTTCTGTGTATTCTTGCCACCTCTTCTTAATATCTTCTGCTTCTGTTAGGTCCAAACCATTTCTGTCCTTTATCGAGCCCGTCTTTGCATGAAATTTTCCCTTGGTATCTCTAACTTTCTTGAAGAGATATCTAGTCTTTCCCATTCTATTGTTTTCCTCTATTTCTTTGCATTGATCACTGAGGAAATTTTTCTTATCTCTTCTTGCTATTCTTTGAAACTCTGCATTCTAATGGATATACCTTTCCTTTTCTCCTTTACCTTTAGCTTTTTTCTTTTCACAGCTATTTGTAAGGCCTCCTCAGAAAACCATTTTGCCTTTTTGCATTTCTTTTTCTTGGGAATGGTCTTGATCACTGCCTCCTGTACAATGTCATGAACCTCCATCCACAGTTCTTCAGGCACTCTGTCTATCAGATCTAACTCCTTGAATCTATTTGTCACTTCACTGTAAGGGATTCAGTTTAGATCACACTTAAATGGTCTAGTGATTTTCCCTACTTTCTTTAATTTAAGTCTGAACCTGACAATAAGGAGTTCATGATCTGAGCCACAGTCAGCTCCTGGTCTTGTTTTTGCTGACTGTATAGAGCTTCTCCATCTTTGGCTGCAAAGAATATAATCAATATGATTTCTGTATTGACCATCTAGTGATGTCCACGTGTAGAGTCTTCTCTTGTGTTGTTGGAAGAGGGTGTTTGTTATAACCAGTGCCTTCTCATGGCAAAACTCTATTAGCCTTTACCCTGCTTCATTCTGTAATCCAAGGCCAAATTTGCCTGTTACTCCAGGTGTTTCTTGACTTCCTACTTTTACATTCCAGTCTGCTATAATGAAAAGGACAACATTTTGGGGTGTTAGTTCTAAAAGATCTTGTAGATCTTCATAGAACTGTTCAACTTCAGCTTCTTCAGCATTGCTGTTTGGGATTACTGCGATATTGAATGGTTTACCTTGGAAAAAAACAGAGATCATTCTGTCATTTTTGAGAATGCACCCAAGTACTGCATTTCAGACTCTTGTTGACTATGATGACTATTTTATTTCTTCTAGGGGATTCTTCCCCACAGTAGTAGATATAGTGGTCATCTGAGTTAAATTCACCCATTCTAGTCCATTTTAGTTTGCTGATTCCTAAAATGTCAACGTTCGCTCTTGCCATCTCCTGTTTGACCACTTCCAATTTGCCTTGATTCATGGACCTAACATTCCAGTTTCCTATGCCATATTGCTCTTTACAGCATTGGACTTTACTTCCATCACCAGTCACATTCACAACTGGATATATTGTCTTTGCATTGACTCCATCTTTTCAATCTTTCTGGAGTTATTTCTCCACTGATCTCCAGTAGCATACTGAGCATCTACTGACCTGGGGAGTTCATCTTTCAGAGTCCTATCTTTTTGCCTTTTCATACTCTTCATGGGGTTCTGAAGGCAAGAATACTGAAGTGTTTCCCATTCCTTTCTCCAGTGGACCACGTTTTGTCAGAACTCTCCACCATGACCTGGCCATCTTGGGTGGCCCTACATGGCATGGCTCATAGTTTCATTGAGTTAGACAAGGCTGTGGTCCATGTGATCAGATTGGTTATATTTCTGTGATTGTGGTTTTCAGTCTGTCTGCTCTCTGCTGGAGAAAGATAAGCGGCTTATGGAAGCTTCTTGATGGGAGAGACTGACTGAGTGGGAAATTGGGTCTTGTAAAATGGTAGCCACTTTGAAAGACAGGTTGGCATTTTCTTACAAAAGTAAATATATTCTTACCATAAAATCCAGCAGTCGTGTACCCTGATATTTACCTAAAGGAGTTAAAATTTTGTTTTTAGTGAATCATTATGTAAACTGGATTTTGGAGGTGATGATGTGTCAGTGACAGCCCATCAGTTGTAAGGAATGAACCACATTTTGGGTGTGGTGACTCAAAGTCGAAAAAGCAGATAAAACCAAGGGTCTTGGGATGCAGGAATGGAAAAAACAGACCCTTATCATCCTTCCCTCCCCCTGTTGTAACTATTAACAGATTTCGGGTTCTCCTGAGCAGTATAACATGTCTCCCTTCTTACCCCATAGGGAGAAGATATTTGCCTCACTCTCCCCCAATCCCCACCCAGTATATGTGCCTCACTCAATCAGCAAAAGACCCAAAAGACCCCTATCCCACTCCTTGTACCCTGGGGATAAAAGTGGACTAAGAACCCTTGTTCAATGTTGGTTCTCCCTTGAGCTGGCTCACTGTACTAACAGCATCTCCCACTCTAATAAGCTTTATTTCCCTCTCATTCTGTCTCATGTCTGGTAATTCCTTTCCAACTTGTGCCCAGACTATGACAGTGGGGATACTGATAATAGAAGAACCTAAAACTGCCTTAAAAGTGAAGTCTTTAAAATAAAATAAGTAGTGTAACAGAGAGTCAAGAAGAATGCTAGGTTTTAGAAATGTGATATTCAAGTTGCAACTTGAATGATGAGAAGGATATGAAGATCCAGGGGAAAAGATTTCTAACCACAGATATCTGAAAATTCAGTAGTCCAGAGGAAGGAATAAATCTGGTCTATTTATGGGATGAAAACAAGTTGGTATGTCTGGTACCTGGAAATTATTTATTCCTCAAAAGTTTTAAAGAAATCATTCATAGAGCTATCTAAGTTAGAATTCATTTTGAAAGATAATAATTTAATAGCTTTTTACAGTTTCTTAGATTCTTTGTTATGAATCTATTTTGGTGTGTGTAACTTTTAAGCTATGTCCTGGAAAATCTGTTATTTCATTGAGGTATAAAGCAATATTTGTAATTTCATTTCCACCGTTTCCTTAAATGAACTCTCTCCTCAGTTGTAATATATGTTCTTTTATTTCTCAGTTAATGTTTTCTGAACAGTCTTCTTTCATCCATTTTGTTATTTTTGTCTCAGAGAATCAGCTCTTGGATGCACTAATTTATCAGTTTCATTTTTTAAATGCATTGTTTTCTCTTTGTTATCTCTTGGGTTTTTAAGTGTTTTTATTTGTCCTAGTCTTAATTTCTTGATTTGAATGCAATAGAAAATACATCTTTTTTGTTTCAATACATATGTATTTTCATTTTCCCTACTTATTCCAAGCTGTACATATGTCTCCTAAAGCAATATATATAGAAAGTTCTCAGACTTCTTGAATGATAGTTGTGTGCCAGTCATTCAGTTGTGTCCAATTCTTTGTGAACTAGATTCCTCCATCCATGGGATTCTCCAGGCAAGAGTACTGGAATGGGTTGCTATTTCCTTCACCAAGGGATCTTCCTAACCCAGGGATTGAACCTGGGTCTCCTGCATTGCAAGCAGGTTCTTTACCATCTGAGCCACCAGGGAAGCTTGAATGATAGGCAGAAGGTTAAAGTTAAAAAGAAGGAAAACAATTCTCTAGTTAAAAAATATCTTTTGAGAGTGCTTGGTATAGAGTTGGGTGGTGATGGGACATAAGAATGAATTCTGCACTCTATGGATTATAGATGGAAATCAAGACATGGATAATGAACAAGAATTTGTAATCTGGTTGTCCATTCTCAGGGTCTCTATACTCATTTCCCATCCCACACCACAGCTTGTACTGGTGAACCATGAAAAATATATGCAGTTTCCTTGTTTTGGAGCATTAAACTAGTGCTTCCCTTAGGCAACTGTGGCGGATGAAGCAGGGTCATTTTCATCTGAGGCAGAGCTGAGCTGAAAAGATTAGCTGCCCTTCTGCACCTCAAGGTTTCTTCTCTGTATACCTGTCCTAGAGGAGATGAAATCTGAGGCTTCCACAGTGTTTTCTTCTCTAAGTTCAGGTGAATTTAAAGTGAAAGCTTAGTCAGTCGCGTCCAACTCTTTGCTACCCCATGGACTGTAGCCCACCAAGCTCCTCTGCCCATGGGATTTTCCAGGCAAGAATACTGGAGTAGGTTGCCATTTCCTTCTCCAGAGGATCTTCCTTACCCAAGGGTTGAACCCAGGTCTCTCACATTGTAGGCAGATGCTTTACCATCCGACACACCAGGGAAGTCCTACTAAATACAATCTAATGGGTCTTAAACATCAAAGTTGGCTACCTTTCAGGGAGCACCCTCTGACCATCATTGCTCTCAATGGGGCTGGAGATGTACGCAGAAATTTCACTTTATTCCTCAAGTGTGTGTTACTTAAAAGAAGGAAGGAAGTTCTGATGTCTAACACGAAGATTCTTTGGTGATTACAGGAGATTTGTTTGCTCAGCGTCCAGTTCAACCTCTTACTAATCTGCTTCACTGTTCTTCAGAGGCTGGCAAGCTAAAATCTACATTTCTCAGATTCCTTAGCAGCTATGTTCCAGTATAATTTTGATTAAGGCTTCTATAATCAAATGGACATGTATGAGATCTCATTGAGGTCAAAGAATGTTACATTTATAAAACAAGGGTGAGAATAATACCTACTTCATTGGACTTGAAGTCATACACAAATATATATATATATAATAGTGTATATATAACTACTATATACATATAATGGCATAAACTATATATACTGTATAGCATATTATGAATATATATATATTTATACATATATGTCACATATATATGTGTATATACTGGACTGTATATAACAGTAAACAGTTAGGTATTATTAGCTATTACTACAGCAACACGTGAACTG
>SJYA01014457.1:0-10245 GCA_006410615.1 Neotragus moschatus
CCTTATGATTCTAAACATATGATAAAAATAAACATTTCAGTTGGCTTGGGCTACTGCAATGAAATATCATAGTCTAGATGGCTTAAACAACAAACTTCTACTCTTCACAGTAACTGGAAAATCTGAGATCAAGGTGTCAAGAGATTTAATGTCTGGTGAGAACATTCTTCTAGGTTTGTAGACAGTCATCTTCTCATTATATCCTTACACAGCAGAGAGCAGAGACCACCTCTTTCACTTTTCTTCTTATAAAGGGACTGATGTCAATCATGAGGACTCCATCCTCATAGACTAAACACCTCCCAAAGGTCCCATCACCTAATACCATCACATTGGTTGTTAGGATCTCAACATATGAATTTGTGGGGTGAAGCTACAAACACTTAGTCCTTAATAATACCCATTCTACTATTTCTACCAACACTGTATAAACATTGTTTAAATGGGTTACATCAATATAAACAAATTGATATATACCTTAGATGGTTTTTAAAAAAGCAATACACCAAACTCACTTGATGCTGACCCCACTTACAGTATAAAACTCTGATCATCAGAAAGAAAACTTTTATGTATTTGCTTGTTTGGTTGGTTGGTGAGCTCTGAGAGTTCTTCATATAATCTGGACAAAGTCTTGTCAGATATTTCATTTGCAAATATTTTCTCCAAATATGTAGCTTGTCTGAATCCTCTTGGCAGTCATTCCAAGAGAAAAAATTTTTAATTTTGATGAGATTAAGTTTATCAGTTTTTCCTTGTATTGATTTTGTTTTGAGAGCATGTTAGAACTATTGGTCTAGCCCTAAAACCTGGGAGATTATCTCATATTTTTTCTAAAAGCTTTATAATTTTACACTTAAGTTGATCCATTTTAACTTAATTTGTGTGTAGGGTGTGAAGTTTACATGGAGATTCAACTTTTTGCCTGTGGAAGTCCAAAAGCTCTAGAACCATTTGTCAAAAAATGCTATATTTTCTTCACTGAATTGCATCTGCACTTCTGTTAAGTATCACTTGGGCATATTTGTGTGGGTCTGTCTCTAGGTACTCTATTCTGTTCCAGTTATCTATCCCTTTCCCAATACCACCAAATCATAACTGCTGAACCTATGTAGTAAGATTCCTCCCACTTTTTTCTTGTTTCAACTGTTTTTGCTATTACAAGGTTTTTTCAAGTCCATACAAATTTTAGAATATCTCTCTCTCTCTCTCTCTCTCTCTCTATATATATATATATATATATATTTATTCATAAACTTTGTTGCTGTTCTGATGGGAATTATATCTGCAGTGAAATCCTCTACCACTGAGCTACACCCCTAGACTGTGTTATATCCATATATCCATCTGAGGGGAACTGACATCTTTACTATGCGATCTCCCAATTCAAGAACATTTATTTAGGTCATTTCTGTTTCATTATATGATGGTTTTAAGCTTATAAATCCTATAGTATATGTTATGTTAGATTTACACTTATTTCATTTTTTGAATGATTTTAAATCTTACTGTATTTTTAATTTCTGTCCACAGTTTTATTGTTAGTGTTTAGAAATAAAAACAAAATTTTAACATTGATTATGTTTCCTATGATCTTGCTGAACTCACTATTTAGTTATAGCAAGTTTTTGGGGTGAGGTTGTTTGTTTTTGTTTTCTGAACTCCATGAGATATTTTATGTAGACAATTATGTCATCAGCAAATAGAGAGAGTCTCTTGCTTTCCGATCTTTATGCTTTTTATTACTTTTTCTTTCCCATTGCGCTGGCTAACACTTGCAGTATTATATTGAATGAAAGGTGAAAACACACATCTTAGCCTTGTTCCTGATCTTAGGGGGAAATTATTCACTCTTTAACCATTAAGTAAAATGTTAATATAATGTGTTTTGTGGATGATCTTATTTGAACAAAAGACACTGTCTTTTTCAGTCTTGTATGAGACACTGCAAAACTCAATGTAGGAGCAGAGAGTAGAATTTAGCTACCTTCTATTAAGATAGACATTAAAGAGATTAGCAAAATTGTGAAACAGTGCTACACTTCCACTTCTTTTTTTGCAAACTATAGTAACTATCTGTAAAAACATGCTATTTTATTTTTAATGAATTAATAAATGTTTTAAATTTTATCCATTTTCATTTTTGATATGGTAAATCAATAAATATATGCCAAATAAATACAAAGTCTTTGGAGTCCTCAGTAAATTTTAAAAGCATAAAGTGGTCCTGAGACAAAAACGTCTGAGAACCATTTCTATAAGCTAACAGACATCTTTAAATTTTACTAGAGTTGGTGTTTAATTTCTGATAAATGTCCTGCATGTAGGAACGGTACTGGAAGACATAATTTCTATAAATATGTATGTGAGTCACAATTACAGGGACTTTTCTCATTATTCTTATTAACTTTTTCTTGAAAGTCTATGTTGTTCTTCACTTTCAGCTAATAAAGGGCAACACAACCAAAACCAAAACTTCACTTTTAGAAACTCTATACAGAGTTACACATACTCAACCAATATTGAATGCTTGTTTTGTGCACTGGGTTTATAGTGGTAAAGAAAACAGACAGAAATCATTTGCTTTCATGAATCATGTCTTCTAACTGCAAGAAAAAAAATTAATCATCAAGTAATATTGTACCAGGTACACTGTAGGACAAGTAGGCATGGAAACTTGAGTCAGTTATAGCTTTTCTTGCTCTGGGGCTAAAAAATTCTGCCTCTTCTGGAATTAAAGCCAGGAGTAAAGAATATTTCTACCGATTGGGTATAAATATGAAGAGAATATGCAGATCCTCACTAGATGAAAGTGCTTTCGTTCACTTTTTCTCAATCTTTCTTCCTTCCTTTGCTTTGCCTTGTGTGGAACTCTTATCAAGCTTGGGGCATTACTGTCAAGGTTTCTTCTTATAAGGAGTGAAATCTGTATTAGTTCCCTAGAGCATGTTACTGACTTCTACTCTTAGGGGAGTTTTAAAAAAAGACATTCATTTACATCAGGAAGTTATCCATCAACTTTTCCTTATCCTTTGACTGTTTTAATGATGATACACGAAACAGGCCCACATTTTTTAATAAATAAAAATAGAAATCTTGTAAAGAATTTGTTTCCTGCTGACTGTGAGAAACAGAATCCTAGGTGGCATGGTGGCCTTATTTGTTTGCATATAGTCTTGTTTTGAGATAAGGAGAGCTACTGGAAATCACTCTCATGCAAGGCTAATGTCACAGCACATGGAACCCTATAAGGATCAGCAGTGTGGCAAGCCAGGGTGTGCACAGGGCCTCTGAGCATAATAAGCAACTGCCTTAAATTATTCTATCAAGCTTTTTTTTCCTTAATTTTTGTGCATCCGTTAACATAATCATCTTTTTCATTTCTGGAACAGCCTCAGGAAAAGCACATGTTGTTTCTCTCAGTGATGATCTAGTCTGGCGGGTAGGTCTTATGTTTATAACACTACTCTGCAAACATCATCACTAAGCTCTTGGATGTGCTTGATTGTGTGAGAAAATTTTAAGTGATAATAATTTGGCATAATTCATGCAATAAGGAGAATGTTGTTAGAAATTGTTCTTGACTGGTCATTTTCTTTACCTTCATAATTAAAGCAGCCTTCCTTTTATCTTTCACATATTCCCCTTCTTTCCCATAAACGCAGAATCAATGGTGACTTTTTGCCTAGGTTTTCTCATATATTCGTTCATCAATTATGTGTAACTCATATTTTTCTGAATATACCTAGATGTGAAATGTATTAAGTGGTTATGGTTCCATGGAAATAAGGCTTGATTTTTTTTTTTCTGTTGAAAAAGTTTTACTTCAATGACTACTATTTCTTTCTTTTTTTTTCCCCTGGGACCCTTTCAAGGAAAGTTGGCCATTTGGTGATTGGAAGAAGCAGAAAACAAACAAACAAACAAACAAAAATTAATCTGGCTACTTCAGATAAGGGGATCTCTGGAGGCCTTTCTGAGATGACTACATAAAACTTGAAATCTAAAAAGGGCCAGCCAGGCAAAAGAAACAGTAAGTCCAAAGGCCCTGAGATACCAAGGTGGGATGAGCTTGTTTTGTTAAAGGAATAGTAAGTGTGGCTGGAGCTGAGTGGCCTAGGGAAGAGAAGAGGGGTCTGGGGGAAAAAGATTTTTTTGGCCATGGTAAGAGACTGGATTTGATCTTTAAAGTGATGTGATGTCATTGGAAGGAATTTGACCCATCAGTCATCAAACACCTATGGAATCTTCCCTCAAAATACATCCTCAATAATCATTCTAAAGAATCCCCGCCTACAGCTTAAGGAGATGCCATAGTTGAACTTGGGAGCCTCTAAGGACTGCCTCATCTAATCCCCCTTGTTTTCCAGAATTTCAGAGAGGGCCATGGGCAGCCCCCAGCCATGGAACAGATGGGGAACAAGAACCCNCATTCTAAAGAATCCCCACCTACAGCTTAAGGAGATACCATAGTTGAACTTGGGAGCCTCTAAGGACTGCCTCATCTAATCCCCCTTGTTTTCCAGAATTTCAGAGAGGGCCATGGGCAGCCCCCAGCCATGGAACAGATGGGGAACAAGAACCCAGGCTTCTGGGGTCCTACCAGAGGGGACTGCCTGACTCTTCTTGCTCCATCCTTGCACTTCCCATTATTGCAATCACTCCTCCCGTCATCGTCCGCTTTAATCTCATTTCCAAATCCTGCATCCCTGCTCCCATCTCACCCTCCCCCTGCTTGTGCCAAGTCCGTTTACCTCCCTTTATTCCCCATCCCCAATTCTGAATGGGCCCCTGCTGAATTGAGAAGCAAGGATGAGGGGGGATTTTGGAATGTGGGTGAGGGAAAAGTGGGGGCAAGTGAGGTGGTCTCTGCATCTCTTGCCTCTGATGCCAAAATCCACTCATTAACATCAAATAATGGCTGGAGCTGATGGGGCTGCCTGATTACCTACCCCAAGGTCCTAGATCCCTCTCTCTTCCACACACTTCCTTTCTACTCTATCCTCTTTCTCCATGACCCACCGTCCACTAACCCCCTACACCTTCTTCCAAGATCCTTCCTCCTGATCTGTTCCTCACATTTGCCATGACCTCTCCCTTCTCCATCTTCTCTCATCAACTCCCTGAGTCCTGCACAGACTTTCTCCTGTCTCCCCAGCCTTCCCTCTCTGCTCTTTCTTCATTCTCTCCCTCCTCCCCCCACCTGCCACCCCAGAATTTCCTTCCATATTTGATGTCTCTGGCCAACTCCATTTCACTGCTCCTCCCCCAGAAAATACCAGAGAGGAGGAAGAGATCTTGCTATTCCTCCATCCCCACATCAGTGAGGCTAAATGGGGGCTTCCCCTTGACCATCCCTCGCCCCACCATAACTCTGTGTATTTCTGTCCCCAGCTCTTGTCAATGGTTACTATTTAAAAAATGATTTGAAGTTATGTCTTCCCTGGTGGTTCAGCTGGTAAAGAATCCACCTGCAGTGTGGGAGACCTGGGTTCAATCCCTGGGTTGGGAAGATCCCCTGGAGAAGGGAACGGCTACCTGGTCCAGTATTCTAGCCTGGAGAATTTCATGGACTGTATCCACAGGGTTGCAAAGAGTCAGACATGACTGAACAACTTTCACTTTCCACATCCCTGTAGTCAGTCATTCCTGTGAAATATTTATTGAGCATTATTCTGTGTCAGTCACTAAGCATGATTCTGGATTTAAGTGTCCAATACTGGTAACACACAGCAACCATGACTCAATTACACAGTTATTCAATTCTCTATAGCCCTTATTTTCATATCATGCTCAAAAGACACCTGGAATGTATTCAGTTGTGGCCCCTGTGGTACAAAGACAGAGCTCCACCACTGTTATTGTTCTCAGTTTTAAATAATGAAAATTATATAAATTTAGATAATTGAAAATATATAATTTCAAATTTTGAAAATTTATAAATTTAAAATTTGCAAATTAAAAAAATAAATAAATAACTGGACTTTCATGTAAGATTTCATTTAAAGAGTTGTAAAGCTGACAGAACTGTTTTCTCTGTCATAAACAAACTAGCAAGATAAAAATATTTTTCCTAAAATAAATTTTTCCTATATTAATACAGACAGTGTGCCAGAAGATAAAATGGTAACCCAGAGAATTCATTTAAATAAGAGTGAATTAAATTCGGGATTCTCAAACGTTTTCATTTTAGAACCCCAAACTCTTATTGAAGATCTCAGAGAGTTTTTCTTTATGAGTTATATCTATTAATGTTTTTTATATTAGCAATTGTTTTCATATCTGAGGAAATTTAGAAATATTTATTTAATCCAGTTCCATGGAATTCTACAGGCAAGAATTGCCATTCCCTTCTCCAGGGGATCTATCTGACCCAAGGATCCAACCAGGGTCTCCTGAATTGCAGGAAGAGTCTTTACCACCTGAGCCACCAAGGAAGTCCAGTTATTTAACAATTCATTTAAAAATAAGTGTACATATTAACATACATTTTGTGTTAATATACATAAATCTGCAAAAAATAACTGTATCTTTCAAAACAAAAATACTAGTGAGTGGTTTATTTTGCACTTTTGCAAGTCTCTTGAAGGTGGTACGTAATGGAAGAACTGCTGGATTCCCAATTCTGGTGCAAGATCATATGTCATATAGCCTCTGGAATATGTCACTACAGGTTCATGAAAGAATAAGAACAAAAATGGCAAAAATATCCTAGTTTAATTCTGAACAAAATTTTGACCTATGGACCCACTGAAAATGTCTCAAAGGACTCCTAGGAGTGCTCAACCACACTTTAAGAACCACTGACTTAAGAGCTATTTTAGGAAACAGCTGATCCACTCAAGTTTATAAAAAATACTATATAATAGAGAATAATTTCAAAAAGAACAAATATTTCCCATAAATATAAAAGTACAGGTATATAAGCTCCAAAACTAAGGGTATACTATTTGTAGATGACATGCTTTCCCACATATAAAACCCCAAGGAACCTATTACAAAAACTCCTAGACAGATGAAGCTATTTTAGCAAGATTGCAAGATACAAGATCAACACAAACACACACACACAAAATCACTCACATTTCTACATACTAACAACAAACATATGGACACCAAAGGTGACATCACAGTATCATTTTTACATTTGCTTTGAAGACAATTAAATACTTTGGTATGATATTTAAAAAAAAAACATGTACGGGCTCTGTATTATCAATATAAAATGCTGATGAAAGAAATAAAAAACCTACCTAAATAAAGACACATATTGTGTTCACAGATTTGAAGATGCTGCAGGAGTAAAGGTGTTAATTCTCCTGAAACTGATATATAGGCTTAATGCAATTCCCTTCAAAATTTGGCAGATTTTTGTAGACATAGCCAATCTTATTCTGAAAAGCATATGATAAAGAAAAGGACCTATAACCACTTAAAATAAGTTTTCAAAGGAAGAATAAAGTCAGAATCATTCTATATAATGTTAAGTCAGACTCCAGAGCTCCAGTACTCAGGACCATGTGTTCCTGGGATAAGAACAGACAATGTAACAGAGAACTTAGAAACAGTCCCACACAAGTATGTCCAAGTGATGTTGACAAAGATGAAAAATCAATTCAATGAAAGAAGTTTAACCTTTTCAACGAATGGTGCTGGAAAAATAAGATATCCATAGACAGGAAAAACCTTGACTTCAACTTCACACCTTGTCCATGGAATCATGAGCTTAAAACATAAAACTATAAAACTTTGAGAAAATGACAAAGAAGAAAATCTTTGGAACTTAGAAATAGGCAAAGAATTCTTAGATTTGACAACAGAAGTTATGCTCACCAAAAAAAAAAAAAAAACCTGTACTTGAATGTTGAAAGCAGCTATATTTGTAACAGCCAAGATCAGAAACAACCTAGATTTCTTTCCATGAGTAACTGGCTAAACAAACTATGGTGCCTCCATACCATGGATTACCCCTCAACAATTAAAAAAAAAAAAAAAAACCCATCACTTAAACCATAACAACCTGGTTTGATATTAATGATATTACACTGAATGAAAAAGCCAATCTCACCAAGTTATACAATAAATGATTTCACTCATATCATTCTTGAAATAACATACTTATAAACATGAAGAATGGATTAGTGATTGCCAAGTGTTAGAGGTGGGCTGCCTGCCATCTACAGGGTCGCACAGAGTAGGACACGACTGAAGCGACTTAGCAGCAGCAGCAGCAGCAGAGGTAGAAAGAAGGGAGATAGATATGCTAATAAATGGCCACATGAGCAAGGTTTCTGATGACGGGACAGTTTTACATCCTGTTGTCACTGTGCTTGTGCCGTGTGTGCTTGGTCACTCTGTCATGTCCACCTCTTTGGACACAACTGACAGTAGCCTGTCAGGCTCCACTGTCCATGGGGATTCTCCAGGCAAGAACACTAGAGTGGGTTGCCATGCGCTCCTCCAGGGGATCTTCCCAACCCAGGGATGGAATCCAGGTCTCCCACATTGCAGGAGGATTCTTTACCCTCTGAGCCACCAGGGAAGCCCATCATAGTGCTTACACAAATCTAAACAAGTGATAATATTGCATAGAACTACACACACACATGCATACACACACACACACACACACATTCACAAATGTATGTCAAACTGATGAAATCTGAGTAAGCTCTGTGGATTGTGCTAATGTTAATTCCTTGGTTTTTTGTTATTCTATTATACTTAAGCAATATGTTATCATTGGAGGAAAATGTATGGGGGACCTCCATGTACATTTTTGCTACTTCATGTGAATCTGTAATTATTTCAAAATAGAAAGTGAGAAAACAATAACTAAAACCTCAAAGTAGAGGACACATAAAGCACATCTGAAGAGAAGAAACTCAGCGTTTGTGAGTAATTCAGTAGATGGGTCATGTTTCCACCATGCAGTCTCTATGGTTGACCAGTAGGCCAAGACAAAGAACCACCATCCAGAGGCGAGCATCAACATGGAGGGACTAAGTGGGCTTATAATCAGAACATTCACATGCAACTTGTTACTTTGGTTCAGTTCCTTTGTCAGCCATCTTCCTAGCCTAGTGGAGGCAATTTTCTCCAATTACAAAAGAGCTTCAGCTAATTTTATGCTAATTTTTCAATCACATTCAATTTCCAGCCCCAACTCTGAAGTCAGTGTAGTATTTATGTTCTTAAATCAAAAGATCTGGCGTCTTTTAAGGTTCATGGTCCAAATGGGCCATTACTATGATAAGTAAAGTTATTAAAAACTAATTAGATAAAAATGATAAAATGCTGACAACCAAATTTGAATTAATTTCAATAAAAGAAATATTATTTTATAAACTACTTCCAGGCCAGTCAGCATATATTACTACAAGCCTGGATTCTCAGACTTACAAACTACTGACTTCAGCATTATTTCCAGAAATGTAGTGTGTGCTCTTACTCTTCAGAAGTAACTGGCTGTGACATGCATCTGGAAAACATGCATTAAAGATCTGTTTTGTCTAAAAGAGCTGACTTCTAGGAATTAAGATATTAGTTATTTCCTTTTCTTTCTACCAAAGGAGTGTAGAAATGCCAAAATGTCAGAAACTGTAAAACAAAATGATGGTGTTAAGCTCAAGAGAACAAAATTCAGTTCACCAGTTGTGTCTTCCTATTCTTTGACTGGTGGTGTGAAAATCAGCAGTCTCTTCTGCAGTTTTAATGAAGCTTTCTTTTAGAGGGAACGAACTGCTAATTGCAATCCATATCAGTTTACAAAAAAACTTCTTTAAATTGTTTTAATTCAGTGGCCTTTGAAGATTGTATGTTGATATTTACATATCAGTAGACATTTTCATACATAAACATGAAAGTGCATTCATACACAAGCATACTGGTACAGAAAATATGCAACATTTAGATATAAGTTATGAGTTTGAGAAAGGACACAATATGACTAATATTAATTGAAATACAATAAAAATTCATNTGATATTTACATATCAGTAGACATTTTCATACATAAACATGAAAGTGCATTCATACACAAGCATACTGGTACAGAAAATATGCAACATTTAGATATAAGTTATGAGTTTGAGAAAGGACACAATATGACTAATATTAATTGAAATACAATAAAAATTCATCTGTGACACAACATCATGGTCTCAGGAGTCAGAGGGTGAAGGTGCACTTGGAATCAGAATGTTTCTTCCATTAGTCTTAGCAAGGGTTTGGATTTTTGAACTT
>SJYA01014458.1:0-10406 GCA_006410615.1 Neotragus moschatus
GATGCCCTCTTGCAACACCTACCATCTTACTTGGGTTTCTCTTACTTTGGGTGTGGGGTATCTCTTCACCGCTGCTCCAGCAAAGTGCAGCCGCTGCTCCTTACCTTGGACAAAGGGTATCTCCTCACCGCCACCCTTCCTGACCTTCAATGTGGGATAGCTCCTCTAGGCCCTCCTGCACTCACACAGCCACCGCTCCTTGGACATGGGGTTGCTCCTCCTGGCTGCTGCCCCTGTCCTCAGGTGTGGGGTGGCTCCTCTCGGCCGTTCCTGCCCCATGGCAGCCTAGCACTCTTGGCTGCTGCCTCTGACCTCGGACGTGGGGTAACTCCTCTTGGCCACCGCCTTTTGGGCATGGGGTCCTCCCGACTTCTGCCCCTGACCTCAGACGTAGGGTAGCTCCTCTCGGCTGCACTTAGTGCACCGGTCGCAGCCTCCCACGCTGCGACCTAGACCATGAAGTGAAGTGAAGTGGCTCAGTCGTGTCCATGGACTGTAGCCTACAAGGCTCCTCTGTCCATGGAATTTTCCAGGCAAGAGTACTGGAATGGGTTGCCATTTCCTTCTCCAGTGGATCTTCCCGACCCAGGGATCGAACCCAGGTCTCCCGCATTGCAGGCAGACGTTTTACCGTCTGAGCCACCAGGGAAGCCCATAGATCATAATACGGTTCTATTTTTAATTATTGAGGAACCTGAATATTTTTCAATAGTAACTCTACCAATTTACATTCCCAAGATCCTGATGCCAGGAAAGATTGAGGGCAGGAGGAGAAGGGGGCAGCAGAGGAAGAGATGGTTGGATGGCATCACCAGCTCAATGGACGTGAGTTTGAGCAAACTCCAGGGGATAGGGAAGCCTGGCATGCTGCAGTCCTTGGGGTTGAAAGAGTCAGATTCAACTTAGTGACTAAACAACAACAACAACAACAGGGCACAAGGATTCTCTTTTTTCAAATCCTCCTCAGCAGTTATCTCTGTTCTTTTTGAGAAGAGCCATTCTCACAGGTGTGAGGTGACACCACACTGTGGTTTTGACTTGCATTTCCCTGATGATTAGGGACATTGAGCACATTTTCATATTCCTGTTGGCCATTTGCGTGTCTTCTTTGGAAAAAGTCTTTTCAATTCTTCAGCCTATTTTTTAATCTGATTTTTGTGTGTGTGTTTTGGCTATTGAGTTGTGTGGGTTTCTGATATATTTTGGATATTAAGCCCATATTATGTAAATGATTTGTAAATATTTCCCCCATTCTCTAGGTTGATGTTACATTTTTTGATGATTTCCCTTTCTGTGAAGGGCTTCCTTGATAGCTCAGTTGGTAAAGAATCTGCCTGCAATGTAGGAAATCCCAGCTCGCTTCCTGGGTTGGAAAGATCTGCTGGAGAAGGGATAGGCTACCCACGCCTATATTCTTGGACTTCCCTTGTAGCTTAGCTGGTAAAAAAAATCCACCTGCAATGTGGGAGACCTGGGTTCGATCCTTGGGTTGGGAAGATCCCCTGGAGAAGGGAAAGTCTACCCACTCCAGTATGGCCTGGAGAATTCCATGGACTATGCAGTCACAAAGAGTTGGACACAGCTGAGCGACTTTCACTTCACTTCACTTGCTGTGAAAATCTTTTGCTTTTTAGTTTAACATGGTCCCACCTGTTTCTTTTTGCGCTCGTTCTTTTTGCTTTTGGTGTCATAGCTAAAAAATACTGTCAAAACTGATGACCAGGAGCTTGTCCATTATGTTTTCTTCCAGGAGTTTTGTGGTTTCAGGTCTTACTTTCAAGCCATTAATCCTGTTTGAGACGATTTTCATAAATTATACACCAAATGATTTGTGAGGTTGAGCATCCTTTCATGTGCTTGTTGACCATTTGTATAACTTGTTTGGAAAAATGTCTTTTCAAGTCCTTTGCCCATGTTTAGGTTATTTTTTTGTGATTGTCTGTGAATTGTAGTCATTTTTTTTTCGTTTTATTTATTTATTTTTTCATCTCAGGTGTACATGAGTTCCCAATCTTGAATCCCCCCCCCCGTAGTCATTTTTATATATTCTGGATGTTAACCTCTTATCATGATGCTTTTCCCTTATGTTTTCTTCTAAGAAGAAAATAATAGTTTAATAGTGTTAGTTCTTACATGTAGATATTTGATACATTTTCACTTAATGCTTTGTATAGTGTAAGGTAAGGGTCTGCTTTATGCTTTTGCATGTGGATATCCAGTTTTCACAGCACAGTTATTGAAAAGATTGTCCTTTTCCCGTTGAATGATCTTGGTATCTTTGATGATAATAATCTCATTGTATATGTGAGGGTCTTTTTCTGAGGTGTCTATTTCATTCTATCAGTCTATATATCCCTATATTTGGTAGTATCACACTTTTTTGATTACTATAAATTTGTAGTAAGTTTTGAAATCAGAAAGTGTGAGTTTTCTAGTTTTAATCTTTTCTAGGATTGTATGGGCTATTTGAGGTCCCTTAATTCCATATAAATTTTAGGATAGATATTTCTTTTTTTGAAAACAAAATGCCACTGAGGTTTTGGTAGGTTTTGCCCTGGCTCTGTAGATCAGTTTGGGTAATAAAGAGGTCTTAACAATATAAATATTTCCAATCCATAAACATAGGATATCTTTCCATTTATTTACATACCTTTACCTTCTTTCAGCAGTGTTTGTTAGTTTTCAGTATACAGATCTTTCACTTTCTTGGATAAGTTAATTCCTAAGTATTTTATTCTATTTGATTTCTATAGTAAGTGGAAAAAAGTTGGACCCTTACCTTACACCATTTTCAAATTTTAACTGGAAATATATCAAAAACCTAATGTAAGAGCTAAAACTATGAAACTCTTAGAAGAAAGCACAGAGAGAAAATTTCATGACATTGCATTTACAGTGTTTTCTTGGATATGACACAGAAATCCCAGGCAAGAAAAATAAAAATAAATAAATGGGAATATATCAAAATTTTAAAACATGTTCATCAAATGACACAATCAACAGAGTAAAAGGCAACCAATGGAATGACAGAGATATCTGTAACCCCTATATAAGATAAAGGGTTAATGTCTAGAATATATCAAGAAGAATTACAATTATAGAGTTAGATGGCATCATCAACTCAATGGACATGAGTCTGAGCAAACTCCAGGAGATAATAAAGGACAGGGAAGCCTGGCGTGCTGCAGCCTGCGGGGTCGCAAAGAGTTGGACACGACTGAGCAACTGAACAACAATGAACAACAGTAACTCTTCTCAAGGTGGGGTCATAATCCGCTATACTGTTTACCTTTGGCAGATGTTAGCATTACATGAATAACCATCCATCAGCTTAGCTCAGACTGTTTCATTCCCAAATAATCCTATGGCATTCTGGACAAGGTCATAGTTGTATGTGTATCTGTGTAGAGAGTAGGGGTGGGCGTAGCAGAAGAACAACCACTCTCTGTAACTAGGCTTGTGAGCACGCTGTTTATATCAGACCCTTGTGCCTTCAGGAATAACTCAGGCATCACATCTCTGAAAATTCTCTCTACTTGATATTGGAGTATTACAACACAAATCCAACCTTAGGGCTTTGTGTATAACATAGCACCCTACTCACGATGGGCAGCTCATCTTATTATAGAATGGTGAAAAGCTGTTTCTCAAAGAGAAAATACTTATGCATCAAAGAAAGCAGAACTTTGCTCTCAAGCATCAAGTATTTTTCTTCTGAAGATGGTCCCAGGACTGAATAACTAGTAGGAAAAGCAAGATCTAGATATTTGGCTGTGGCTTTGGCATCCCTGGGCTTCCCTGGTAGCTCAGACAGAAAAGCTTCTGCCTGCAATGCAGGAGACCCGGGTTCGATTCCTTGGTCGGGAAGATCCCCTGGCACCCCTCAGCCCACAAGACTCTAGGAAAGTTCACTGAGATGTCAAGTCTCTGCATCTACATGGGATTAATATGTGGCTATTGTTCATGTCACATGAGACAGTAAGACAATCTAGGTCCCTTTCATTTATTAATCCATAAACAAGTAGTTATTGAGTACTTATTTCATGTCAGACTCTTTTCTTCGCATTGGTGAGACAACAGAAAACAAAGTAAAACTCCTTACCCTCTTGAAAATTTCACTCTAGGAAGCAGACAGTAAGAACAGAATGTTATGCAATATCAGAGAAGTGCGATCACAAGGTAGGATCAGGGGACAAAGAGTGAAGAGGCTGCTTTAAACGGGCTCATCAGGGAGGCATGTTTGGGCAAGATTCCATCTGAAAAGAGATCAAAAGGAAACGAAAGAGTGTCTAGCACTGCGAAGACTCCATCTTTGTACTTCTCAGCCTTCCAAAACTGTGAGAAATAATGTCTGTGCTCTAAGTTACCAAGTCTTGCTACTGTTGTTACAGCAGCCCAAATGGACTAAGATGGTACTGTGTGGGGCTTCGATGCCTGAGAGCAAGTGAGAATACTGGAAATGTTTGTTAACCACTTCAGTTTTGCAGTAGTCATCGAGGCTCTCGACCCTTGAAAAAAATCATTGCAGTTTACAGAGAACAATTTAAGGAGCTGATGGGAATTCTACTAATGTACTCAGGACAACTGCACTCGCGATCTTTTAGTGATAAGGTCTCTCCCCAGCACCCTCCTCAGAGCCTTAGCTACATCTTTATTCCGGAGAGTATAAATCAGTGGATTCAATGTGGGAGTGATGATGCTGTAGAACACAGAAGCAACTTTGTCTTGCAGTGGAGTGCGCTGGGACCTGGGCCTCATATATGAGAAGATGCAAGCACCAAACCAGAGGGAAACCACAGTGAAGTGAGAGCTGCAAGTGGCAAAGGCATTTCTCTTACTCCCAGCTGCACGCATCCGAATGACACTGTGGAGGATGAAGACATAGGATGCAGAAATCAAGAGGATGGGGAGAAGGAGGAGGAGGAGGGTGCTGATGTACACTGTGGCCTCATACACAGCGATGTCTCCACATAGCAACTTCACAACAGCTGGAAACTCACAGTAGAAGTGGTGGATTTGTCGAGGCCCACAGAAAGGGAAGTGCATCAAGGTTGCCGTGTAAATTAGCGAATTCAGGGATGCTCCCAACCAAGACATGGCGGCCATCGTTAGCGTCACCTTTCCGTTCATGAGAACAGTGTAGCGCAGAGGATGACAGATGGCAACATAGCGGTCATAGGACATGAAAGCTAGGAGAAGACACTCCGCACCTCCCAGAGTCAGACAGAGGAAGTGCTGGGTCGCACAGCCCACAAAGGAGATGGACTTCTGGCCAGACAGGTAGTTGGTCGCCATCTTGGGGAGGGTGGTAGAGACGTGCATCAGATCCATGACGGAGAGCTGTCTGAGGAGGAGGTCCATGGGCGTGGGAAGCCGGGGGTCCGCGACGATGAGGAGCAGGGTGAGGGTGTCGCCACTCACGGCAATGAGGAAGACCACCACGGTCAAGGAGAAAAGGAAAAGGTGGGCCAGAGAGTCATCAAAGAGCCCTTCCAGGACAAAGTCCGCCAGGGCGGACCGGTTCCTCTGCCACGTCTCCCCGTCAGCCCCTGGGAAACAGGAAGTGGAGATGAAACGTGATATCAGGAGTACCGGGGTTCATCCAACCTGACGATACGCCTCTTTCAACCCACAGAAGAATTTTGAAGAATCGTAGTTTTCTGGCTCTAATTATTCAACAGCTCTGATTATTGAAATGTCTCTTTTTTAAAATCAGAGAACCTCAGATCTCTGCTCACAAATATGAATGATCACTCTGAAATTTCAGAATACCTAGACTCCATCAGTGCCAGACTTCTAAACAAGTCTCTCCTCAATAAGGAAGATATATACATTGATATGTATATATATACATACGCTCTTTTTAAAGTATATATCCTTTATAGACAGACTCTAGATTTTATATATGACATAAATATAATATTTATATACAGATCTTTTCTTACATCAGTCAGGGTTTACCCAGAAAAGCTGAACCACCAAGAGATTTACATACATATACATTTAATGGCTTGTATAGAAATTTGGCCTTACTTGACTGTGAAAGCTGGTTAAGCAGTCTATGTATAAAGCTATCACCTTTCTATCTGATTCTAGAACTTGAACTCCATGAGGCAAGCAGTCAGAAGGGGAAGATGGGTATAAAAGTGTGGTAGCTCAAAGTCAGGCTGGAACCCACAAACATGACAGAAATCCCACAAGGGCAGACTGAGACCCATGTCATTATTGTTGCCTCTGGAATTACTGGCATGCTTTCTCTTGGACAAGCTGGAGGCCTGCTTAACAAGGCTAAATGCACAGTCCTGGCCCTGGAGTCAGAGAAACTAGAGGAAGATCCAGGGGAAGGCAGACAAACTGCCGGTTCACGGCTGCCTCACACCGGTGAGGGGAGTCAGCACGTCAGCAGCAACAGATGCTTCCCCCTGCCCTCTAAATCTTCCTGAGAATCTCTCGGGCGGCCCACCTTAACCAGAAACTCACAGCAATGGGAATTCTAGTAAATGTAGTTCATCCTAGCCAAGATGACATATTTTAAAACTCCAGAGTTCATCTTCAGTGTATTTGGCAAACATACTTAACACATCTCCTTAAATGACACATCATCCCCAAGTAAACACAACAAAGCCATCCTTCTGCCTCATGTAACTATCCTGCACACCATCAAAAATATGCAAATATTCACAGCAAAGCAAGGAGGAAAGATCCACCACTGTGGTCCACGAAATGAGCCATCCTTCCCAGCTGCTAACCTCTTCTGTGGGTGCCGGCCTTCTTTCTTGGTGCTGTTGATGGCAATGGACTCCCAGGTCTGCTATAGCAGCACGGGTGGAGGCTCTACATGGGCTCAGCAACACGGACTTGTAGTCACCACGGCCAGTCTAGCCACCACCGAGTGCCCAGCTGCCAACAGAGCCCCAGCTCTGAGCCCCTGATATGACGTCATCCCATAGTGCTATCAGACACTTGGTGGTAGACTGATTATACTGGATAGCTTCCATTATTGAAGGGACTTTACTTTTTTCTTACTGGAGTGGACACTTTGGGTACAGATTTGCCTCCTTTCCCCAGAGCACTGCTGCCAAAACTCCACCTGTGAATATACCCATGCTCTGTTCACCATGCTATTCCGTGAAGTAATGTTATCACTGCTGAATAAGGAGCTCATTTCACAGCAAATGAAATGTGGGGATGGGCCCATGCTGAAGGAATCCATTAGTCTATTCCATACTCTCCAGCATCCTGAGGCAATTGACCAGACAGACTTCTGAAGACTCAGTTACAGCAACTGGTAGTTGACAGCACCTCATATTGCTGGGCATTGTCCTCTAAGATGTGGTATATGTTCTAAATTTCTATATCAATTTATGGTGCTGTTTCTCCTATTGCAACAGTTCATGGGACCAGAAATAGAAAGGTGGAAGTGGGAGTGAGTCCCCCACTGTACCATTTATAACTGGGATCCACTGCCAAATTTTTTACTCTCACACATTTAGGCTCCACTAGTTACAAAGAAAGGAATTCCCTCATCAGGCAACACAGTTTCATTTACTGAGAGCTGAGACTGCCACTTTGGACTCTTCTTATCACTGAATCAACACTGAAAACAAGCAAAGAAAGTTATTCTGCTAGTGGTTGTAATAGATCCTGACTAGCAAAGGCAAACTGAGCTGCTACTGCACGGGAATAAGGAGGAACAAGTCTGGAATTCAGATTTTCTAGGGTGTACTCTGTATTCAAATGTCCAGTGATGAAAATCAGCAGAAAATCACAACAACCTAATTCAGACAAGACTGCTAATGGCCCAGATCCTTCAGGAGTGAAGGTTAGGGTTGCTCTCCCTCCCAAGGAGTAACCATGACCCACTGAAGACAAATGGAATATGGAATGGGTAGTGAAAGAAGGTATTTAGAAAAACCAGCCATGACTGTGTGAGCAGCTGCAGGATGAAAACTTGAAATATTATAGGCATTTCTTACTTATTGACATGTGGATATTTTATGTATAGATATATTTACTAAATATTTCTGTTTATTCCACTCAGTCATCCCTTTGTCTAACATAAGATATATTAATATGATCAGCTTCATATCTCAGTATTTAAGTTACAGGACATAAAAGGAGAGCAAAAATTAGGAGTGGAATTAATTTCACCTTTTTTATGGGAAAAAGGTTAGTGTGTTTTATTTGTTCTTCTTTGGAGAGGGTTACATGTTTTTTGGTTGTACGTGGTATAGTTGTATCCAGGTAGGGGGAAGGGTATGTTGATATTGTCTTTATTTGAAGATTAAGTATAGTTTAAAGAGAGGTGCAGGGGTGCCAAGGTAACACATAACAAACCCACCATAATTATGTAGTTAAAAACAGGAAAGATAGGACCTAGGAAGACCTGAGAGCGTAAAAATTACAAATCAGGCTGATAAAGCTAGGATCACAACATCTAATCGGCCAGATTTCCTAATCAGCCTTTTACCTAATTCTCATATAAACACTGATCAGAATAAGAACTCAATCTCCATGGTGAATGTGAACTTTAAAAAACATACTCTAAATTGATCCTCAAATACCCACCCTATCCCTCTTTGTGTTTTTCCTTCTAAGCATCTTCCTGGATCTTCATGTATTCCAGATTACTTACTTTTTAGAGTGAAGAACTCGGGATTGAATGTATCCTTCAGGGTGTAATTTGACCAGTAATCTCTCTCCATTTCACACAGCAGAGGAGCATCTTTAGGGCTGTCGCCTTACCCTGTTATTTCAAACTTAGCTTCCTGCGGTCTGAGAGCCCAGTGTTCCCCACATTCCCTCTGGTCGTTCCAGCCCCATCAGCACATCCATACATTTCCCTTTACTTAAAGGATCCATATACTTCCCTCCTTCCTCATTAGTTTCTGTCTTTCTCTGTAAATCTCCATAGCATCATACATTTTCCCATTGTCTGATTCATGTCTCTCTTCCTCCCATAGGAACTTCACTAATAGTTTCCCTAGTCTGATTTATGGCCCTCAAGAGACTTTCCTCTGCCTTCTCAGACTGCTTTCCTCCTGGACTCACCAATCGTCACCCTGTAACTTGCGGGTTCCGGTAATATGCTGACAATGCCAGAGGATGCCTTAGTTTCAAGTAAAAGTTTCTTGTGGGGAACACAAGTACAGTAGTGAAATAAGAGGGTGCAGAATAGTTCCACACTGACACACACGTCGGCTACTGAGCATCCAAACAGGTCCTTTCTGAGATGTTCATCAGATCCCCATCATAACTCTTAAAGCTGCCGTTTACTGAGGAACAGCACGGAGGATGTCATCTACACAATCTTTGTTGTTTACACTAAATCTCTGAATGACAGAGCATTAGCAGGAGCAAGACAGCAGGTAACTCTGGAACACTCTTGCAAAATNGATGTTCATCAGATCCCCATCATAACTCTTAAAGCTGCCGTTTACTGAGGAACAGCACGGAGGATGTCATCTACACAATCTTTGTTGTTTACACTAAATCTCTGAATGACAGAGCATTAGCAGGAGCAAGACAGCAGGTAACTCTGGAACACTCTTGCAAAATGTGTTCAGATTTTGAACTCCACCATCATGCATCAGCACAAATTCAGTAACTAAACTTTTCTTTAATCTGTTCGTTGAGCCTTTGAATCATGCATATGCTTTCTCTGCCCCCAAACACATGAGCCACCTCTCCATCCAAAGAGAGCAATGAGCACTCGAATCATAACAGTTTATGCTAATGTTTCCTGGTTAAGAAGCTATATTAATACCAGCGTCATCATCAGTGAGTCCAAAGTCAAAAGAAAAGTGTTTTAGATTTCATGTTCTACTGGATAATTCAAGGCACTCTCTTCTTAGCTTTACACCTCCTTTCCCATTTAATGAAGTAAAAATCTGGCTCTAACACTGGTGTTTTCAGAATAAGCCCCTTCCTGACGACATGACATTTCCTCAGCAGGAATCATAATAGCTAGAATGATGTTTGCTAGCTCATGACAGGCCAATGTCAGCTTGGCCTGACATGAGCCAGTCGTGAAGAAAGAAGAGCTTCATCTGTGAGAAATAAAACTTCCCTAAACCCAGAGGATCTATGTCAGCTGAGGCAAATGGGGGACACTAAGTACATGGCAGCAGGGATTCCCACCCGAAGGACACATCCTAACCCTCTTCTAGAAACCATTACTCAGGATGCCAATTAGGCTTGCATTGTGCATGAGACAAGCATTCCCAAAGGGCTTTGCTTGAAGTTTGTTTGTAGGGGCCAGGGGACTGGGATATTTTGAGGACTGTGGCTCAGAAGATAACATGGGAATTTCATCTCCAAGGGCTAGTTAACAGTGGAGAGAAACAGTTCCTAGAGTCCCTGGTTTATTTTACCATCTTGAAACCCAGACTCCCTTGCCCCTTTCC
>SJYA01014459.1:0-10405 GCA_006410615.1 Neotragus moschatus
ATTTGAAAAGACCCTGATGCTGGGAAAGATTGAAGATAGGAGAAGGGGATGACAGAGGATGAGATGGTTAGATGGCATCACCAACTTGATAGACATGAGTTTAAGTAAGCTCCGGGAGCTCACACAGAGCAATTTCCCACTGGTTACCTATTTTATATATGGTAATGTATATGTTTGAACTAATATTCTTAGGAATGATCATGGCCAGCAGCACAAAGCCCTGCTCTCTAGCCAAAGGGCATTTGCTCTGTAGCTTCTGGTCTCTCTCTTTTTTTTAAACCATGCCACATGGCAAGGTATCCTTGTTCTCCAACCAGGGATCAAATACATGTTCCCTGCAGTGGAAACTTGGAGTCCCAACCACTGGACCACCAGGGAAGTCCCCTCCACTGCTGGTCTTACCCAGATCTATGGTGTGCACATCTGAGAAGCTTCTGTTTGGATCTGCTCCCCCAACAATGAAGACCTTCCCTTTCTCGGCATCACCAACAGGGGGTAAATATGAGCAGCTGTGACCAACCCGTGCACAGGGTCTGTCTCCAACCGGGGTCAGGGTGTACCTGCCAAAGGGAAGATATATTCAGGAGGCCTGAGCAGAGAATAAATGCAGCAGTGTGTTCTTTACACTCCTCATGGAACAGTCACCAGAGAGAAGGGTCTTATACACACACAGACTTTTAAAATAATACCTAGCAAAGCAGCATTTTTCTGATTAATAACAGTACCTTCCCTTTGCACATAACCTTTGATTTTTTAATTCTGTCCCTCCTTTCATCTCACATTAACCTCCTGGGGATGCCCTGGACTAGTAATTGTCCCCATGTGGTAGAGGCAGAAATTGATACAGATATGTTCAATGGTATGTCCTGGCACAAGATGGTACTTATGAGCACGGGTTGCCCATTCAGGCAGACCTAGTTCAAGTCCTAGCTCCCATGCTTTCTCCAGGTATGCCCTTTTAGAAGTCACTTTAGTTTCCTCATTTGTAAAATTAAGACATCAATAATTATACCTGTGAAAAATGAGACACACTCTTACACGGCAGGGAAGGACTCAATAAATGACAGCTGGAGCTTTATGTATAATCACGTGAGAACCAACAGCACCAAAGCTCCCACCACTAGCCAGTGATGCTTCCCTCTGCCAAGTAATATTCTCCATCCTTCTTTGAATTTTAAGAGCTTTTCCAGATTACTCATAAAGCTTGACCTGATGGAAGCCAAAGCTAGCTCTTTGAAAAATCAAATACAGGATCCATTCATTCTGCTCTGTGAAGTTATTCTGAATGCTGACACTTCAACCTTTCTTGTTGGAAAAGAAAATTCTGTAGCTGTGTTTCTGGCATTTGGGACTCTTACTCTCCCCTCCTTCTCGTGCCTTTCTCCTGGCCTGGCTTCCCTACACTCATTCCTTTTGGTTGTCTATCCACCTTTCTGGCTGCACTTTCTGTTTCCTTTTCTGACTCCTTTTCCTCCACCTTTCTTCCAACCCCCATGGATTCTCTTTGTCTTAAGTCTAGGTTTGCTTATCTGATCAATTCTATATGTACTGGTGGCTTCAATTACAACCTAAGTACATGTTCATCAGTGATTTCAAAATGTTTCTTTTCCAGATCTCTCTTTTGATGTCCAGATTCACATATCACATTACTGCCCGAATGACTGCTAACCATGTACCATGCCTACTGCTAACTTCGCTACAACCCTGGTTTCACTCAACTTGCACAAGACACCTTTGAGGACAGTACTGTTATCATCTGAGTTTTACAGCTATGGACTTGAGGCTTAGAAAGGTTAAATAACTTATTCAAGGGCACACAGTCCTCCAGCTACATGGTGAATAAGACAAAAGAAGTCCCTGCTTCATAGCCCTGCCAGACTAGTTGGGAAGAAAAACACTAAACAGATAATTTCACAAATAATCACTTCATTTCAACTGTGCTATAAAGGATAACTGGATATACAGTATGAGAACATATCACAGGGGGTCCCTACTCTGTAAGAAGAGCTGGGTAGGGACATGGGTGGTCACAGAAGACTTCCTAAAGAAGCCCCGTTTTAACTGAGATCTGAAGTATGATAAGTTATTAATAGCTGGGCAAAGAAAGGGACAAAAGACAGGGGGGAAAGGTGATCCAGGTAGAGGGACCAGCCTGTTCAGTTCCTCAGTGGGACAGTGCAAACCACGTTAAAGGAAGACACAGAGAACAAAGTGTGAGCAGGGTGTGGTAAAGTTGGAAAAGTAGGTAGGGACAGATTATGCAGGGCCTAGTGGGTCATTTTATGGACTCTAGTTTCTATCCTAAGACCAACACAGAGGAACAAAAGGCTTTTAATTCAGAGAATACCATGATCAGATTTATGATGGGTAGAGGGCAAAAGTGGACACGGAGAAGGCAGATCAAAGGCTCTCCTCCAAGGTCCCCCAGAAGCACTGCCTCCTCTCTACAGCCCTCTGTGAGCCTTGCTTCAGCACCGATCACTTTTCATCACCATCACCAGGTTAGTCTGCAGCCCCCGCCCCCTACACTGAGACTATTCATTCACCTTTGTACCTTTAGCACCAACACTGTAACTGCCCTGGTCAGGCCAGTGTTAGTTGTTGAATGAAGGGTGGGCTGAACAAGCACTCAAGAAACAGTGAAGGCAGTTTAATCTAATTCCCTGAAAACCTTAAAAAATGAGTCACAGCTTGGGGGAAGACACAGTGCTGGAGCTGAGGATGCCAGATGGCCAGTGTCTTACTCGTCTTGGTAAATGGATTCTAATAAAATCAACATCTGCTCTGTGATAATTATTGCCCCACTACCTTTCCTCCGAAGACCTTCTCGGACAGTTTGAGTCTAATTACCAGAAACTGCAGACAGATTCATCTTTACCCTTTTTCATAGATGATCAAATATGTTAGTAAACTACTTATAAATGAAACAAAAACTCAGGTGTTTCTCTGTCTGAATCCTTCCTTACAGACCATGTTTCTTTCCTGGGCTTGTCTCCAGGCTCCAAGACTGGCAGCTGCTTCATGATGTCCTATGCATAAGACAGAAAGGCACTCTTTAGACATTGACTATTATCTTCTACCTAACATACAGAGATTACTTCCCATTAAAAAAAATTTCCTGTTGATATACCCATTTCTAGGGCCTGATCTGAATAAGCACTACCAACTTTTTGATAAAAACTTACATTTGGGAGGCAACAATAACACAATTTTCTTAATCCAATTACAGAATGTTTTTTGCTTGAAGTTTTCTGTGTCTGTGGTTTTCATGGGGAAAGGGCATATATCAAAATAATTTTGGAGGTCATAAGGTATTTATATTTATCAAAAGATAAAACACTTTGAAAAGCTGAGAAATACCAAACTCTAGGATAACTCTTGGCCCCAGAATGACATTCAAAGCCTTCTGGTCTCAACCTCCTTTTCAGGAGCTCAACTCTAAATTTCCTACTCTATTAAGCTGTTCTTACTACATTTGTTCCTTTGAAATGCCAAGCCCTTTCATAACTTGCAACTTATGCTGTTTCCCTTACCTGAAATGTCCCTTCCCTTCTGGTCAACCAGTAAACTCCTGCTACTGCTAAATCACTTCAGTCGTGTTCCACTCTGTGCAACCCCATAGACAGCAGCCCACCAGGCTCCCCCGTCCCTGGGATTCTCCATGCAAGAACACTGGAGTGGGTTGCCCTTGCCTTCTCCAATACATGAAAGTGCAAAGTGAAAGTGAAGTCGCTCAGTTGTGTCTGACTCTTAGCGACCCCACGGACTGCAGCCTTCCAGGCTCCTCCATCCATGGGATTCTCCAGGCAAGAGTACTGGAGTGGGGTGCCATTGCAAACTCCTAGTTAACCTCCAAAGTCCAGTTCAACTGTCCCATCCTTAGTGAAACCTTCCCTTATTTGTTGCTTTCCTCTTACATTCTCAAGTTATTCTCCATCCAAAGGTATCCATTAAGCTATAGTAATTGCAGGATCACCCTGAATGTAATTATCTATTTAAAAGTCTCTAGACTAGATTCTAGACGAAATTCCAAGGGAGCTGGGCCTCTCCGATGCATTCAGAGAACCAACTAGTGCCCGGTATAGAGCAGAAGTGAGGCATGAGCGAAGGATGAAAGAAAATAGATAACATTTCCGGGAGGTGAACGGATAAATCCAACCTTCAGCCTAAGCCACTAACTGCTGCTCCCACAGCCCAAAGCTCAGTGGGGTAAACTTCACCTGGCCCGGGACCTCCCGCAGCAGCCCCTGCCAGTCCCATCCCCCAGTCCCATCCCCGCGTGGCAGCGATAAGCTATAGGAGACAGGGTCAGGAGAGAACCGGCTGGTTCCTGTCCGTCAGTGTGGCTGGGCCGGAGCCTAAGGATGTCTACCCGGCGTTTTCTACTCGGCCTAGCTCCATTCCCCTAAAAGATGCAGCCGCCCCCGCCCGGGATCGCTACAAACCGGGGACCCGGAGCACCCCGACCCAGCTCCGGACTGCATTACCTGCGGCGGTTTAGGCCAGTCCCGGGCCGTGACTCCGCCCCAATGGGGGCGGGTCTTAGACCTTCGCCCCACCTCCAGACCCCGGAAGAGCGCGGCGGCCAACCGCTCACAGGCTGGGTCCCCGAGACGCGCCCATAGGAGGGGGCGGGAGGGGTACTGGTGTCCCAGGTGAAGACCTGCTTGTGTATTTCTCCGGAGCTGAACTGGCTAGGTCTTCCTGCGGGCCCTACCTCCCCGGCGGAGTAAATAAGGCACGGCTACTTGGAAACGACTTCCAAGCGGAACTCCAGGGGTTGAGCATCTATTTAAGTGACCCAAATCTTCGTGGGCCATATTAAAGGAGCTAGGATATTTTCATTTCCAGCGGTTGTTAGAAATGGTTTCAGAAAGGGAGAGTTGAGGGTGCTTTCCCGGATGTAAATTTCTCTGCGCGATCTTTAGACCAATTCAAGCTTTGGCGCTTTAAAAAGCTGACTCATTCCACAACTAGCATTTGTAACTATGGCAGGCACTATGCTGAACCTGCAAGGAGACCAAACCAGTCAATCCTAAAGGAAATCAACCCTGAATATTCATTGAAAGGACCGATGCTGAAGTTGAAGATGGAATACTTGGGACACCTGATGCGAAGAACCAACTCGTTGGAAAAGACCCTACTCACTGGAAAAGACCCTGATTCTAGGAAAGATGAGGGCAGGAGGGGAAGGGGAGGACAGAGGATGAGATGGCTGGATAGCATCATTGACTCAATGGACATGAGTTTGAGCATGTTGGTGAGTTGGTGATGGACAGAGAAGCCTGGCTTGCTGCAGTCCATGGGGTTGCAAATGAGCATGTGAAGAACAACAGTGCGGAACCGGGCAAACTTGTCCCCCGCCTCTTGGAGTTTACAGTCTTAACTAGAGAGAGACAGAAGGAAGGAGGGAGTGAGATGAAACAGAAAAACCAGTAACTAGCTAGGTACATTCATAAAAAGTGCAAGGAACAAAAAGTCCATCAAGAAGAGTATCTATTCTCGTGAAAGTTACTCTTCTTTGGGCCCCAGTGTCACCAGTCTGTAAAATGGAGCTAAGAAGATTTCTGTCACAAGGCTATGGTGAGGAATACACGAGCTAATGTTTACGAAGTGCTTAGTGCCCAGTGACTAACACAGAGCTTGCTGTTCAGTGTTTAGCAGCTGAGTCGTGTCTGACTCTGCCTCCCTATAACTGCAGAATGCCAGGCCTCCCTGTCCTGCACCATCTCCCAGAGTTTGTTCAAACTAATGCCCATTGAGTCCATAATGCCATCCAACCATCTCGTCCTCTGCGGCCCGCTTCTCCTCCTGTCCTTAATCTTTTCCAGTATCAGGGTCTTTTCCAACGAGCTGGCACTTTGCATCAGATGGCCAAAATATTGGAGCTTCAGCATCAGTCCTTCCAATAAATATTCAGGGTTGATTCCTTTAGAAATGACTAGTTTGATCTCCTTGCATTCAAGGGACTCTCAAGAGTCTTCTCCAGCACCACAATTAGAAAGTGTCTGTAAAATGTAACGCTATTCCTAGCTGTAAATGAACTCTAGACACCAGTCCTGAGTTAGAAGTGTTCATCTGCATTATTGTTGGTCTCTTTCATAACCACAGGTTCCCAGGGGCTTTCCAGAAACTGGAGAGCTGGTTCAACTGTGTCTATGTTCCTGAGAAACCCACAATCAGGAGGACTGAGTTATATCCTAGGAACTGGAAGAAACAGCTAAGGAAGGAAACCACAGGAGCTCCTGTGGTACAGAGCTTCAAACTATGCTAGCAGAGTGGGAAGCGGACAGACGTACTCGGGGTCACATACAGGCTCCAGTGCCAATCTAAACCTGGCATTTGGCAAGTTCATTATCCTCTCTAGGTTCTTCATGTCTAAAATGGAAATAGTAAATTATCTACCTCAAAGAGGGAGTAGTTGAGAGTTAATAGTACAGGTGAAAGACCAACTTGGTAAATCTTTTTGCTACTTGAATCTGTAACAGACATATATTTATTTACTGGCCACACTTTGTGGCATGTGGGAGCTTAGTTCCCTGACCAGGGACTGAACCGATGTCGCCTATGTTGAAAGCATGGACTCTTAACCACTGTATTGCTAGGGAAGTCCTTCCAACAAAAATTTATTGACAAAATGGAATTTGCAGTCTGCAGCTCTCTCTACAGCTCATGTATCTATTCCAAACACCTGGAGTCTTTGTGAGTTCCCTTATTAATGGAAGAATTTCCATGACTGCCAAAGAGGAGTTTCCTGCTCTCCTTCAGAAAAGAAAACTAAAGGCCAGGTTGGCTCTGCCATATGTCCATGTGCATCTAGATGGAGATTTCTGCTCACAGCTGCAAATTGCTCTGATGTTCCTTGTGTCTTTGAGATAAATCTGTTTCAAGGTGCCATCCTGGAGTTTCACATAAACAAGAAAAATTGGAAGAGGTTTGTGGGCAAAATAGCAACCAGTTTTATTATTGGAGTATAACTGCTTTACAATGTTTTGTTAGTTTTTGCTGTACAACAAAGTGAATCAGCTATTAATATATGTATGCATAATCACTGCAGATGGTGACTGCAGCCATGAAATTAAAAGACACTTACTCCTTGGAAGAAAAGTTATGAGCAACCTAGATAGCATATTCAAAAGCAGGGACATTACTTTGCCGACTAAGGTCTGTCTAGTCAAGGCTATGGTTTTTCCAGTAGTCATGTATGGATGCGAGAGCTGGACTGTGAAGAAGGCTGAGCGCCGAAGAATTGATGCTTTTGAACTGTGGTGTTGGAGAAGACTCTTGAGAGTCCCTTGGACTGCAAGGAGATCCAACCAGTCCATTCTGGAGGAGATCAACCCTGGGATTTCTTTGGAAGGGATGATGCTAAAGCTGAAACTCCAGTACTTTGGCCACCTCATGCAAAGAGTTGACTCACTGGGAAAGACTCTGATGGTGGGAGGGATTGGGGGCAGGAGGAGAAGGGGACGACAGAGGATGAGATGGCTGGATGGCATCACTGACTCGATGGGGATGAGTCTGAGTGAACTCCGGGAGCCTGTGATGGACAGGAAGGCCTGGCGTGCTGCGACTCATGGGGTCGCAAAGAGTCAGACACGCCTGAGTGACTGAACTGAACTGATATCCCCTTTCTCTTGAGCCTCCCTCCCACCCTGCTACAACCAGTTTTCATTGTGGGACCTGTGCTTTCAGACTAGAAATTACATTTCAGAAAGCGTTGGAAAGAACTTTTTATTTTTTTTGGAAAGAACTTTTGAGATCTATTTGCAAACTGGAAGTGGAGGCCCAGAGAAGTTAAAATGACTAACCCACTGAAATGGCAGAACCAGGAGCCCAGATCTCGTTTTGTGGAAGGAAGACTAAGAACACACTCCAGTCAGCAAGCTCTGTACACTCTTTGTCGCAAAGCACCCAGTGTGCCCGTCAACTCTTCTAAGAACTCGTCCAACACTGAAAATGTCAAGAGTGAGTTTTTCTGAATGAAGTGAGTCTGCCAGGAGGGGGCTGCTAACTGCCAGACAGTTTGGTAATGTGAGGACTGCCTCTTATTTTCACTGGAGGGGGATACCATCTGCCTTCATTATCTCCCTGGTCACTGACTTATCAAGGGAAGCAATGAGGCTCGTGACACCTTCTTTTCAAGCATTTTATTGTTTTAAAGACTGTTCATATCTATCTCTCTGTTTTTCTCCCTTCCCAATTCTGAGAAGAAACCTTTTTAAAAAAATTTTTTTTAAATATTTATTTATTTGCCTGTGCTGAGTCTTAGTTGCAGTATGCGGGAACTAGTTCCTCGACCAGAGAGATTGAACCAGGGCCCCCTGCCCTGGGAGTGTCAAGTCGTAGCCATAGGGACCACCAGGGAAGTCCCTGAGAAGAAACCTTGAATAAGGTTAATTCCCAGTTACTGAGGTTCAAAGATGAAAAGTGATTGTCACTGGAGAAGGAAATGGCAACCCACTCCAGTACTCTTGCCTGGAGAATCCCATGGAGGGAGGAGCCTGGTAGGCTACAGTCCACGGGATCACTAAAAGTCGGACACAACTGAGCGACTTCACTTTCATTGGAGAGATTACTAATCTGTGCTGCCTTGGGCAAGTCTTGGGAACCCTATGGTATGGTATGGTTTCAAACATATACAAGTGTCCCTTATTGAGAAAATAAACTTTAAAAAAAAAAAAAGAAAAGTGATTGTCAGTTTTTTCAAAGAGGACTGTAAAAAAAAAAAAAAAGTCAAACGCCAATAACATCTTTTCCTCTTTGGGGATTTTTTTTTCCCCCAAAACTCTGAGCCTATTATCTCTATACTCCCCACCTAAAGTCGTCATCTTCTTTTTTTTAATGTTTATTTATCTGGCTGTACCAGGTCTTAGTTGCAGCATGCAGGATCTTCTATCTTTGTCATGGCATGCAGGAGCTTTAGTTGCAGCATGCTAATCTTAGTTGTGGTGTGTGGAATCTGGTTCTCTAACCAGGGATGGAACCAGGACCCTTCCATTAGGAGCGCAGAGTCTTAGCCACTGGACCACCAGGGAAGTCCCCTGCTTAAAGTATTATATGTTACCTCTTTAGAAAGACCTTTTCTGCTCAGCCAATATTCAGAGCTAACACCTTGCATTCACTGTACCCAACATTGTTTTAAACCCTTTCTATATACCAACTCTATTAAACTTCAGTACAAGCCTAGAAGACAAGTATTCTTTTTCCCCCCACATATTGAGGAGGAAGGTAAGTATTCTTATTCACTCCCTATGAAGCAAGCACTGTTATTATCTCCACATTGGAACTGAGAAAACTGGAGCACAGAAAGGATAGATAACTTTGCCAAAGTCACACAGGGAATATTAGAACCTGGGTTTGAACTCCAGCCATTTGGTGCTAGAGTCTGCACACGTGACGTCCATATGTTGCCAACATAACGTAGGCCTCTTCTCCATTTTTCTTACTCGTGGCACCCCATTTTCTCCCTTTTACTATGAATTATACTTTGCAATTAATTCTTGCTCATTTATTTTTGTTATTAGGATGTATTACCCATAGGGCAGGAATCTTATATGTTTCGTTTATATGGTAGGTGTGTGCATGCTAAGTCGCTTCAGTCGCGTATAACTCTGCGACTCTATGGAGTGTAACCCGTCAGGCTCCTCTATCCATGGATTCCCCAGGCAAGAATACTGGAGTGGATTGCCATGCCCTTCTCCACAGTCACGGGTACTATATAACTATTAATTGAATAAATGAAGAAATGTATGTTTGTGGGTGCCATTCTGCAACAAACTTTTAAGGATTAATTTTACTTTGAAATAATTTCATACTTATAGAACAGTTACAAGAATAATACAAAGCACTTCACCCAGATACCTCAATAAAATTTAGCCAGATGTCATCAAAATACACTTTAGAGCCAGAAGATGGATCCATGATTACTTGAGCAACAAATACTTATGGAGCACCTGCTATTATTGGGTTATAGAACTGTCTCCTAACTGGTCTTCAGCTGCAGTTGTTGCCTCCTACACAGCAGCCAGAGCGATCCTTTGAAAACAAGTTAGATAGTTACTTCTCTGCTCAAAAGTCTGCAATAATTCCTCATTGCATGAAAAGTAAAAAATCAGTGTTCTTTTCTCTCCTCTCCTACTCCTCTCACCCTGATCCAGCCACACTAATCTTCTTGCCATTGCCCTAAGATTCTAGACATGCTTTTTTTTTAATCGTAGAATCTCTGCATCAGCTGTCTTTGTAATTTTTCTCGAGTAACTACAGAGCTAACACCTCTGCTTCTTTGTTGGTTCCTAAACATGCATCACCACATCTCCCTTACTCTGCTGTGTTCTTTTTCTCCCCGCTAGCAGTTACCAGAGAAGGCAATGGCACCCCCCTCCAGTACTCTTGCCTGGAAAAT
>SJYA01014462.1:0-10290 GCA_006410615.1 Neotragus moschatus
GGTGAACATGTGTCTCTTTCAATTCTGGTTTCCTTGGTGTATATGCCCAGCAGTGGGATTCCTGGGTGGTATGATAGTTCTATTTCTAGTTTTTTTTTAAATATAAATTTATTTATTTCCAGTTTTAAAGGAATCTCCACACTGTTCTCCATAGTGACAGTACTAGTTTGCATTCCCACAAACAGTATAAGAGGGTTCCATTTTCTCCACACCCTCTCTAGCATTTATTATTTGTAGACTTTTTGATTGCAGCCATTCTGACTGTTGTGAGATGGTACTTCATTGTTTGAATTTGCATTTCTCTGACAGTGAATGATATTGAGCATCTTTTCATGTGTTTATTAGCCATCTGTGTGTCTTCTTTGGAGAAATGTCTATTTAGTTCTTTGGCCCATTTTTTTGATTGAGTAGTTTATTTTTCAGGTATTGAACTGTATGAACTGCTTGTATATGTTGGAGATTAATTATTTGTCAGTTGCTTCATTTACTATTATTTCCTCCCATTCTGAAGCCTGCCTTTTTGCCTTGCTTATAGTTTCCTTCGGAGAAGGCAATAACTCCAGTACTCCAGTACTCTTGCCTAGAAAATCCTATGGACAGAGGAGCCTGGTAGGCTGCAGTCCATGGGGTCGCTAAGAGTCAGATACAACTGAGCGACTTCACTTTCGCTTTTCACTTTCTTGCATTGGAGAAGGAAATGGCAACCCACTCCAGTGTTCTTGTCTGGAGAATCCCAGAGATGGGAGAGCCTGGTGGGCTGCCATCTCTGGGCTCGCACAGAGTCGGACATGACTGAAGTGATTAGCAGCAGCAGCATAGTTTCCCTCATTGTGCAAAAGCTTTTGAGTTTAATTAGATCCCATTTGTTTATTTTTGTTTTTATTTCCATTGCTCTGAGAGTTGGATCATAGAGGATCTTGCTGTGATTTATGTCAGAAGTGTTCTGCCTATGTTTTCCTCTAAGAGTTTTATAGTTTCTGATCTTACATATAGATCTTTAATCCATTTTGAGTTTATTTTTGTGTATGGTGTTAGAAAGTGTTCTGATTTCATTCTTTTACACATGATTCACCAGTTTTCCCAGAACCACTTGTTAAAGGGATTGTCTTTACTCCATTGTATGTTTTTGCTTCCTTTGTAAAAGATGAGGTATCCGTTGGTGGGTGGGTTTATCTCTGGGCTTTCTATTTTGTTCCATTGATCTATATTTCTGCCTTTGTGCCAGTACCATATTGTCTTGTTGACTGTAGTTTTGTAGTATAGTCTGAAGTCAGGCAGGTTGATTCCTCCACTTCCATTCTTCTTTCACAAGATTGCTTTGGCTATTTGAGGTTTTTTGTGTTTCTATGCTAATTGTGAAATTATTTATTCTAGTTTTATGAAAAATACTATTGGTAGCTTGACAGGGATTGCATTGACTTTAAAAATTGCTTTGGATAGAATACTCATTTTCACTATGTTGGTTCTTCCAATCCAGAGCATGGTATATTTCTCCATCTATTTGTGTCACCTTTGATTTCTTTCAACAATGTTTTTAGTTTTCTATATATAGACATTTATTTCTTTTTTTTTAAGTTTAAATTTTTATTTTTTAGTTTGTTTTGCTTTACAATACTGTATTCATTTTGCCATACATTGACATGAATCAGCAACAAGTGTACCTGAGTTCCCAATCCCGATTCCCCCCTCCTCTCTCCCTCCCCACACCATCCCTCCGGATCATCCCTGTGCATCAGTCCCAAGCCTTCTGCATTGAACCTAGACCGGCGATTCGTTTCACTTATGATATCATACATGTTACAATGCCATGCTCCCAAATCCTCCCACCCTCTCCCTCTCCCACAGAGTCCAAAAGGCTGTTCTACACATCTGTGTCTCTCTTGCTGTCTCACGTACAGGTTTAACACTACCATCTTTCTGAATTCCATATATATATGTTAGTATACTGTATTGGTGTTTTTCTTTCTGGCTCACTTCACTCTCTATAATTGGCTCCAGTTCCATCCACCTCATTAGAACTGATTCAAATGGCTAACAAACACACGAAAAGATGCCCAACATCACTCATTATCAGAGAAATGCAAATCAAAACCACGATGAGGTACCATTTGACACCAGTCAGAATGGCTGCAATCCAAAAGCCAACAAGCAATAAATGCTGGAGAGGGTGTGGAGAAAAGGGAACCCTCTTACACTGTTGGTGGGAATGCAAACTAGTACAGCCATNCGTACAGGTTTAACACTACTACCATCTTTCTAAATTCCATACATATGTGTTAGTATCCTGTATTGATCTAATGAGATGTAGATGAGGGTGGGGTTAGCAAAGACTCAAATGTAAATTGTCTATGTGAATCTCTCTGCTATTAAAAAGTTCCCAGCAAAGCCCAGTGCTGGCAGAACCTTTAACTCCATCAACATTTACTGCAAGGCCCTGATATAGAGAAACAGATCTACTTGATGAAATGCATGAGTGAGGCTCAGTCTCCACCGTCCAGAAACTGGACTAGCCCTGCTAGGCACATACCAGGAAACGTGTCCGCTTTGGTTTGTTTGTCATTGTTCTCAGTTTGCTTAACCTCCTTGGGTCCAAATTCTTTGCAGATCATTTGTTGGCTGAACCTTCCATTTGACCTTCTCAAAGGAATTCACTAATAATTTGAAACCCTTGCAAAAACAGAATGCAAACAAACGCTACACAGAAATCTCTGTGATCTATGGGTTCCTATGGAATTAGAAGGAAGACGCAGTTCCTTCAAGCCCAAGAAACTCACTCTGAACCAGCACATCTAACAAACTGGGAGAAGAGAAAGGCCCACGAGTTAAAAAGCAACATTTGAAATCTAATCAGATATTCTCTCAATTTACTCACCACCCCTGCGGTGCTATCCAACTTTATTAGGATTTTATTCTGATTTCTCTTTTAAAGTGACATTTACATTAATTTACAATACTAACACAAAATCTTATTAAAAACGAAAGAACTTTTATAACTTTATTATTTTTTTCCTGGTTACTTTCCCTAGGTTTTCAGTGCACTAATAAGGAATCTTTTGTTTTATTTCATGTCTGAGAGAGGAATTGTGAAGTCTCTTCAAGGCTATTTCATGCTGAGTTGTTAAACGCAGTGGGGACGCCTGACTTGGAGGGTTTATGCTGTAATTGGCTGCAAGGGCCAGGAAGTTAAACTTTCTCATTCTTTCTCAGTCTGCTTTTATCCTGAGTGTCTCACAAGTTTATAATCACTCTCTAGTTGGGCTCTGACTTTGAAAGAACAACAAGAACTCAGCTAGGAGACAGTGAACATGCTGGGATATCTCCACCTCTCAATTTGAATGACCCCATAATCGCATTCCTCAGAAGTGACCTGGCAGTTTCCTCATCTCTCCAAGTCTTCAGGCCACACAGAGATCAGTCATGGTCTACATGAGATGGAAGGGAACCCTGGATCATCACAACTCCCTGCATTTTACATGTGAGGAAATGGAGGTTCAGAGACAGAAAGTGATCTCTTCAAGATCACAGAGAAAGAAAGAAGCTGAGTCAGAACTGAAATCCAAATCTTTTAGCTCTCTACCCAATGTTGGTTCTTCTTCCTACTGAGTAAAGTCCTGGGGTTCTTTCAAGAGCAGAAATCAGTCCAGACAATGTCTCTGAGCCAGGGTGAGTACCAAATCTATCTAATGACCCATAGCTTCAGTGATCAGAAGCACTTTCTGTTTTTCTTGTAATTTATAAAAATTTCTAATGAACACAGATGATGAATTACACATGGTCTCCATGTTTCCTTCTCTGTGAGTTCCACAGCAGCTGAGCTGATAATCAGTTCATTATGTTTAAGGTAGATGCTAGTTCTATGGGTAAATAAGCCAGTCCTTCTCTTCAATATTCTATCCCAGTTATTCCTAAAAGCCACCCATTCCAGCACCAAAGAAACCTTGCCCCTGACTCAGAATCTCCATGTACCAAAAGGTGAAATTAGAAAATCTAAGAGAATTTCTTTCACAGAGCCTGTACATATCTCCTAAACATATGAAAACACATTTCTAAATATACCAAGGGATTTATTGATATACTTATCCCATTGAGATCTAGTATGCAACTTCTATATGTCTCTTCGTGTAGGAGGTACATGGTTACCAGCCCAGACTCTGACCTTGACTGACTCTTACTCTGATAAGCAAAACCAGTCTCTGAGCATTTAATAGGAACCACATGAAAAACTCAAATTGAGGGACATTGTACCAAATGCCTGGCGTATACTCCATAAGATTTTAAGGTCATAAAAGTCAAGACACGCCAAGAAATGGATTCAGACTGAAAAAGACTAGAGTAACGTGATAGCTGATGCAACACATGATCCTTGATTGATCTTTTCTATTAAGAAGGAAGATACTGGAAATTATTAAATGGAATCTCTGGACAAATGGCATACAAGAGTTCTCCATCAGTTCAGGTCAGTTCGGTTCAGTCACTCAGTCGCGTTTGACTCTTTGCCACCCCACTGACTGCAGCACGCCACGCTTCCCTGTCCCTTACCAACTCCCGGAGTTTACTCAGACTCATGTCCATTGAGTCGGTGATGGTGTCCAACCATCTCATCCTCCGTCATCCCCTTGTCCTCCTGCCTTCTATCTTCCCTAGCACCAGAGTCTTTTCCAAGGAGTCAGTTCTTCACATCAGGTGGCCAAAGTTTACAGCTTCAGCTGAAACTCCATACTATTCGGATAATTCTTCTCTTGAGTGTGAAGCTGTGTTTAAATACCATGATTTTTTTAAATAAAATGATGATGATGATGATGAGAACCCATGACAAATGGCGTGAGGTGGATGGCAGAAGGAGAAGGTCCAGGCCTGCTTGAGAACAAAAAAGGCTTCCCAAGGAAAGGGACTATTCAGACAAGTCTAGTGGATATATTAGAACAAAAAAGGACTCAGTTTGGCTCTCTGCCCTCTGAACAGTGAGGAAACATGGTCCCATTTTGCAGACAAGAAGTTTGAAACTCAAGAAGACAGTGCAACTTGGACAAGGTCACCTTGCTAGTGATAAGAGTTTCTTCCAATTTACAGATTCTCTCACTCGTCCTCACTCAATAGAGGCAGTACCCTCCAAAAGTGCCAATAAGGTAAATAACACCCAGGAAATCCCCCAGGACCCAAGATTCATTGAGATCAGAAGTAACCCTTGCTCAGTGAAAGAATCCACCTCCCCACTCAGCTGCCTTCCCATCGCCAGCCAGAAACTGTTGCAATCTAATGCATTGATATGTTTTGGTTTCCTTAATTTATTTCAGGCACCTCATTTTCCTGGAACAAGTGCTGTTATTTATGATACAGCAGCAAACACTTTACATTTATAGAGGTTATGAATTTTAGTAATGGTTTTGGTGGCAATTTAATCTGTCCTAACTATGAGGCATTTTACAATGACAATTAAATTATTATTAAAAAATAAACCTCAAATGACATCCTTATCACTTATCAACATATCAAAAGTTTCACTGAGTTGCATTCTGGGTGGGTCATAAATATCCCAGTGTAGTCTTAGTGAATCCATGCCATAAACTTGAGTGAACTTAATTAACTTCTACAGTATATTTAAAAGAAAACTCCTCACACATTTTGATGTCGGGGAATGAAACATTATTTGAAAAGTGGGTTTATTACATTCCATGGTGCACACTGATATTTAATATTTAAAGACTCTTAAATTTGATGTACTGTGCTGATAGCTGAAGGGTTTAGTCCCGCAGTGTGGGAGGGTGAGATGGCAAATTTCTTTCTCCAATTCAGAGAAGAGGTTTTTATTTTCCTGGCCAAGCCCCCTGTACCCTGATCTATTAAAATCCATACTCAGAGAACTGTCAAGGGTGCTAATGTATACTTTATCAAATTAATTTTAATGTAGGCTGGTTGAATAGCTCATTCCCAGGCTATGTTCTAAATTGTTGCAAAACAACTCCACTCCGAATTAGCTGGGGTGCTGCTGCCTTGATTTCCACAGGTAATATGTCAGCAAAGTATCATTGTGTACAAATTTAAAATGAGGGGTTTTATTTTTTTCTCCATAGAGAATCTAATAAAGAAGAAAGAGTCAGTCAGTCTTCACCCACTTCCTGATCTGCCCTTATAGACGCTGGCTGAAATACAAGTATTTTGTTGGGATCCACAGTTTGATAATTATCCCAGACAGCAAGAGGAGTCTGATTTCCAAAATCAGCCTGGACATTTGACTTAAATGCAATCTTGTCTTTTAAGCCCACATTTCCATGAGCTTAAACATTGACAGCAGATGATTCTCCCCTGGAAGGTAGAATTAGAGACAATTTTGTCAAAACAGTGGAAGGCAAGCATCCAATAAGAAAATACAAGATTTGCCTATATTAAATCACTTTAACCAACTTGCTCAAACTCACCGCAGAAGAAAATATGTGGAGGAGTCTTCCCAGGTAGATTCTTTCCAGGACACCAGAGGGCACGTTTGGGAGGGCAGCTTCCTCTGCTTTCTGGATGATTCATTCAGAATTTCCTTCAATAACTCCCAAGTGTTCTTCATCCGACTTCTTAGGCAAAATGATTTGTGTGGATGTATACTTGTATTTCTGCATATTCATGTACCTATAGTGTTGTACACCTACTTTTACATTTGTAACTTCATAACAAAGTCTAAATCGTAAGGCTGTGCTTTTAGGTTCTGTTGTCTGCTAATTATAATCTGCTTTCAGCAAAAACCCAACAAATACAAACCACAGCTTTCTCATTTATAAAATGAGAGGATTAAACTGGTAATATACAAAGTTCTTAGTTTCAGCTCTAAGAAAGGAAGCCACACTGGAGGGTTTTTAGTTCCAACCACTGTTTCTTGAAAAACAAAACAGAACAATGAACTTAATGAGCAGCTCCCGTGTGTTGGGCACTGGGCTAGCACTGGATGTAATTGTGGGAAAAGTCACTGAAGACCATGTTCTTGTAGACCCCGTAGACCGGTGAACTGGCTACTGTTTCGAAAGTGGTGCTACCATTTATTTATTTATACTTAACAGGCTCATCTGATAGTCTTCAATTTCTGGGTCTGAAAAGTAGAAATTGAGGCAAAATTTCCTTTCCCATTACTCCATCCTTCATCCTTTTAAATTCCAGCATGCCCTACTTCTTTACAAATGTCTTCCATCTCCATTACCAAACAAAAGGCAGCTCGGGCTCCCCTTGACTAAGTGGAGGGTGGTTTCTAGGTTGAGAACAGAACACTTGCCAGATGTGGGAGCTAACATGACTCCAATACTGAGCTTATGATCTGTCTCTCCTCGTCCCAAGCTCCTTGTGCTTCCACAGACCTGAACTATTTTTCGTAACTATGATATCTTCCTATAATTATACCAGTCCTCATAAATTCTATCTGTTCCGGGGTCATCACTGCCCAATTTGGCATGAAGACACATGTTTACATTTAAATGCAACAAGAGACTCTGCAATAGAAAATGACTGAATGAAAGAAACTTACAATACTACCAAAAAGTGCTAAGGCAGGGAATTCTGCTTCTGGTTATGGCGGTCTAGTTTGTTTCAGACCAGTGATCCTATGGAGAGCAACCAGAAAATTATATCAATTTGGTCAATTATAAAAACACCAATCATTTTTGAAGACATCTGAGAGCTACTAAGGCTTGAAAAGCTAGGATTCTAGAAAGAAGGCAAATCCAGAGGGGCAACCCAACCACTTGGTGCTGATTTACTTCTAGAGGCATCTGATGACTCCAGTGGGGTATCTAAGTGGCGTAGAAGCTAGTCCCAAAGTGGTGACTTAAGTGGCCAAGAAGTCGAACGGAGTAATCTTGTGAGGATGAAGTAATTAAAACTGGAGGTCAGGGCTTGCCAAGGAGGAACTTTTTCTTGAGATTTTTGAAAGACTCTTATCCTAGGAATAAGGTTAAATGAGAACTAAAGAAGCTCTTAAAACTTCTCTGTATAAAACTATAATGGTGGATACATGGTATTTACATGCATCCAAACCTATAAAATGTATGGCACCAAGAGTAAGCCCCCGCGTAGACTGTAGGAGTTAATGATATGTCAATACAGACTTCCCTGGTGGCTCAGATGGTTAAGAATCCACCTGCAGTGCAGGAAACTTGGGTTCAATCCCTGGTTTGGGAAGATCCATTCCCTGGAAAAGGGAAGAGCTACCGATTCCAGTATTCTTGCCTGGATAATTCCATGGATAGAGGAGTCTGGCGGGCTATAGTCAATCAATTATTAAAAAAAAAAAATCCCACTCAGATGGGGGAGATGATCAATCATGGGGGAAGCTATGCGTGTGAGCATGAGGTATATAAGAAACCTTTGCACCTTCCTCTCAATTTTGTTCTGAACCTCACATCACTCTGAAAAAATAGTCAAGTTAAAAAACAATAACCAAGACGCTCTTAAAAGAACTAAAACCAGCTTGACTCTAAAGTTTTGATAGTTATATTCCTCCAAACTTCAGAATGCAGGTAATTTGAATTGGATGCACCATTTTGGATGTGCCAGACTAGCTTTGCCATCCTGCTAATTCCATGCCAGCTTTTCAAAAAGAGTATGATGAGTGAGCTAAAGTTGAAGACAGAAAGCCCAAGTTTACAATTCAGCTGAGAATTCCATCTCACCTGTATGAGGCTGCTGCTGCTGCTAAGTTGCTTCAGTTGTGTTCGACTTTGTGTGACCCCATAGAGGGCAGCCCACCAGGCTCCTCCATCCCTGGGATTCTCCAGGCAAGAACACTGGAGTGGGTTGCCATTTCCTAGTAAGTGATAAACCTTGACATCCCAGTGATTCAACGCTGTAAATGTCTGTCCTTTCTTCAGTCTGTACTGATTGAGTATCTTTTATGGTGTCTTTTCTCCAGTAATGCCACAGGAATTTCTACTCGGGGGTGCCCCCATTTTAAACCCAAGACCTCTGTGGTCATCAAGANGTAAGTGATAAACCTTGACATCCCAGTGATTCAACGCTGTAAATGTCTGTCCTTTCTTCAGTCTGTACTGATTGAGTATCTTTTATGGTGTCTTTTCTCCAGTAATGCCACAGGAATTTCTACTCGGGGGTGCCCCCATTTTAAACCCAAGACCTCTGTGGTCATCAAGAAAAGGAAAAGAGAGGAAGAAAAATTGCATGAGATTTCAGAACAAAGACTGAAAGTTGAGTACCATCATTTCAATCCACACTCAATGGATCAAAACCATTTTGGTCTCAAATAACTTCAAGGGAGGCTGGGAAATGTAGGCTTCCTTTAGGTCCAAGACTTGGGCCTGGTTAGCATCAAGCCTGTCTCTGCCAAAATACTGATGTCTAAGTTGTGTCCATTGTATATGCACTGAAGCTTAGAGAAGACAGTGACTTTCTCATTCTGTTTTGCTTTCATAAGGATAAACTATATTTTGAATTCCTCCCATGGACTTTATTACAACACAATTAAACAAGATAATACTAAAAAGAAAAAAAATTCAGACCAGCAGTTCATCCTTTGAAAGAATAATTTGTTTAGACAAAACAGAAACTACCAATACAGGAAGAATATGAGACAGAAATGAAAATCTCACTCTTCAAGACGTTTTGTAACAAGAGAGTCCCAGCGCAGATTGGCTACTTAGAGAGAGAAGAACTCTCTGGCGACTCAGTAATAATAGATAGATAGCCATGCTCTCACGTCTCCTGACACTCTCCCAAATACATCTTTATAATGGAGACACAGACCAAGAGGCTCATAACTTGGAATATTTTCTTTTTCAAAAATGAGAATATCCAGACATTGAACTTGGATTCTCATCAGAGTGGTAGTAGTGACTTCCGTAGCTCCAGAAAACTCACTGATCTCATCTAATTATTAGAAAAGTGGATTAATCAGGGTGTCCCAAAGTGGGATATAAAGAGGTAATTCGCCCAAGGTCAGGGGAGGTGGCCGAGAGGAGTTATCCCCCATCCAAGGAGCTGCAGCTGCATGGCCACAGGAGGGCCAAAAGGACCTACTCCACGTTCAAGGTCAGGAGGGGCGGCCGTGAGGAGATACCCCTCGTCCAAGGTAAGAGAAACCCAAATAAGATGGTAGGTGTTGCGAGAGGGCATTAGAGAGCAGACACACTGAAACCCTAATCACAGAAAACTAGACAATCTGATCACATGGACCACAACCTTGTCTAACTCAATGAAACTAAGCCATGCCCTGTGGGGCCACCCAGGACAGGCGGGTCATGGTGGAGAGGTCTGACAGAATATGGTCCACTGGAGAAGGGAATGGCAAACCACTTGAGTATT
>SJYA01014464.1:0-10464 GCA_006410615.1 Neotragus moschatus
AATAAGTTTAGAATACTGAAATTATATCAAGCATTTTCCATCATAATGGTATGAAACTACAAGTCAACTGTAAGAAAAGAAGGTGGAAAAATCACATATATATACAAGTCAGACATGATGTTATTGAACAGTATTGGGTCAACCTATGGCTGATTCATGTTGATGTTTGGCAGAAACCAACATAATTCTGTAGAGCAAGTATCCTTCAATGAAAAAGTAAGCAAATTTAAAATAAAAAAAAATAAGGAAGTCAAAGGAGTGACTAAAAAACCCAGAAGACAAATGAAAATGAAAGTATGACATATTTAAATCTCTGAGATAAAGCAACGGTGTAATAAGGGGGAAGTTTATAGTAATAATGCCTACCTCAAGTAATAAGAAAGATCCTTAACAAATAATTTAACTTTATATCTGGGGCTTCCTTATATAACTTTATATCTGGACAGAGGAGCCTGGTAGGCTACAGTCCATGGGATCGCAAAGAGTCGGACACGACTGAGCGACTTCACTTCACTTCAACTTTATAACTGAAGGAGGTAGTAAAAGAAAAGCAAACAGACCAATATTGGAAGGAAGGAAGGAAATAATAAAAGGAGTGCTATAATAAAAATAAGTGCTGAAATAATGAAAAGTTGTTTAATAAAATTCAACATCCTTTTGCAATAAAAATCCTTATGAAGGTAGGTATGGAAGGAAGATATCTGAAAATAATAAAACTATTTTTGATAAATGCACAATTGATACAATAGTCAACATTTCAAAGCTGAAAGTCCCCAGTAAATCTGCTAAAATCTGCAACAAGATAAGGATTCCCAATCCCACCACTTCTTTTTAATATAGTATTGGATGTCCTACCTACAGTAATCAGACAAGAAAAGGAAATTCTCCAACGCATGATAATGAAAAGTGAAAATGTGTCCGACTCCAGGGATCCCATGGACTCCAGCCTACCAGGCTCCTTCATCCATGGGGTTTTCCAGGCAAGAGTACTGGAGTGGGTTGCCATTGCCTTCTCCGAAAAGTATTCAAATTGGTAAGGCAACGATAATATTGTAATTAAGCATGGATAACATGATTCTATCTATATAGAAAACCCTAAAGATCCTACACAAAAACTAGTAGAACAAATAAATTTATCAAGGTAGCAGGATACAAGATTGAAATACAGAAATCAGTTGCATTTCGTTATATTAACAATGAAATATCAGAAATGGAATGCAATCAAAAAAAATCTCATCTAAAATCTCAATGAAAACATTTCAGAATAAATCTCATCAAAGAAGCAAGGGGCTTCCCTGATAGCTCAGTTCAATTCAGTTCAGTTCCGTCACTCAGTTGTGTGCAACTCTTTGCAACCCCATGAACTGCAGCATGCCAGGCCTCCCTGTCCATCATCAACTCCCAAAGTCCACCCAAACCCATGTCCATTGAGTCGGTGATGCCATCCAGCCATCTCATCCTCTTTCATCCACCTCTCCTAGTGCCCCCAATCCCTCCCAGCATCAGGATCTTTGTAAATGAGTCAGCTATTTGCATCAGGTGGTCAAAGTATTGGAGCTTCAGCTTCAGCTTCAGCTTCAGCTTCATCAGTCCTTCCAATGAACACCCAGGCCTGATCTCCTTTAGGATGGACTGGTTGGATCTCCTTGCAGTCCAAGGGACTCTCAAGAGTCTTCTCCAACACCACAGTTCAAAAGCATCAATTGTTTGATGCTAAGCTTTCTTCATAGTCCAAATCTCACATCCATAAGTGACTACTGGAAAAATCATAGTCATGACTAGAAGGACTTTTGTTGACCGAATAATATCTCTGCTTTTGAATATGCTGTCTAGGTTGGTCATAACTCTCCTTCCAAGGAGTAAGCATCTTTTAATTTCATGGCTTCAGTCACCATATGCAGTGATTTTGGAGCCCAGAAAAATAAAGTCTGACACTGTTTCCCCATCTTTCTGCCATGAAGTGATGGGACTGGATGCCATAATCTTAGTTTTCTGAATGTTGAGCTTTAAGCCAACTTTTTCACTCTTCTTTTTCACTTTCATCAAGAAGCTATTTAGTTCCTCTTCCCTTTCTTCCATAAGGGTGGTGTCATCTGCATATCTGTAGTTATTGATATTTCTCCTGGAAATTTTGATTCCAGTTTGTGCCTCATCCAACCCAGCATTTCTCATGATGTATTCTGCATAGAAGTTAAATAAGCAGGGTGACAATATACAGCCTTGACGTACTCCTTTTCCTATTTGGAACCAGTCTGTTGTTCCATGTCCAGTTCTAACTGTTGCTTCCTGACCTGCATACAGATTTCTCAAGAGGCAGGTCAGGTGGTCTGGTATTCCCATCTCTCTCAGAATTTTCCACAGTTTATTGTGATCCACACAGTCAAAGGCTTTGGCATAGTCAATAAAGCAGAANTGTCCAGTTCTAACTGTTGTTTCCTGACCTGCATACGAGTTTCTCAAGAGGCTGGTCAGGTGGTCTGGTATTCCCATCTCTTTTAGAATTTTACACAGTTTATTGTGATCCACACAGTCAAAGGCTTTGGCATAGTCAATAAAGCAGAAATAGATGTTTTTCTGGAACTCTCTTGCTTTTTCCATGATCCAACGAATGTTGGCAATTTGATCTCTGGTTCCTCTGCCTTTTCTAAAACCAGGTTGGACATCTGGAAGTTCCCAGTTCACATACTGTTGAAGCCTGGTTTGGAGAATTTTGAGCATTACTTTACTAGCATGTGAGATGAGAGATATCAAGGGAAATTTCATGCAAAGATGGTCTCAAAAAAGGACAGGAATGGTATGGACTTAACACAAGCAGACGATGTAAAGAAGAGGTGGCAAGAATACACAGAAGAACTGTACAAAAAAGATCTTCAAGACCCAGATAATCACGATGGTGTGATCACTCACCTAGAGCCAGACATCCTGGAATGTGAAGTCAAGTAGGCCTTAGGAAGCATCACTATGAACAAAGCTAGTGGAGGTGATGGAATTCCAGTAGAGCTATTTCTTTCTTTCTTTTATTTTTTTCTCTTTAATTTCAAATTCTAAAAGGTGATGCTGTGCAAGTGCTGCACTCAATAAGCCAGCAAATTTGAAAAACTCAGCAGTGGCCACAGGACTGGAAAAGATCAGTTTTCATTCCAATTCCAAAGAAAGGCAATGTCAAAGAATACTCAAACTACCACAAAATTGCTCTCATCTCACATGCTAGAAAGTAAATCTACAATATTCCAATGAAAAAAGAATGGCTATTATACCAAAGACAAGAAATGACAAATGTTGGAAGCAGTTGGGCAAAAAAGGCAACCTTCATTCACTGTTGATAGGAATGTAAATTATTAGAGCCACTATGGAAAACAGAGTAATGGTTTCTCAAATTTTAAAAATAAAAGTACCATGTTTTGCGCATGTGCTCAGTCATGCCAGAGTCTGCAAACCCATGGACTGTAGCCCACTAGGTTCCTCTGTCCATGGAAATTTCCAGGCTAGATTATTGGAGTGGGTTCCCATTTCTTTCTCCAGGGCCTCTTCCTGACCCAGGAATCGAAGCCATGTCTCTTGCATCCCCTGCACTGGCAGGTGGGTTCTTTACAAGCTGACCCACCAAGGAAGCCTTAAAATTACCATGAAAAGTAGAATGAAAGTGTTAGTAACTCAGGTGTGTCCGACTCTGTGAATCGATGGACTAACCCGCCAGGCTTCTCTATCCATGAAATTCTCCAGGCGAGAATACTGGAGTAGGTAGCCACTCTGTTCTCCAGGGTAATCCAGCAATTCCACTTCTGGTATTTAGGCCCCTTTTAAAAAAAGGCACAAAGCACTGACTTGAAGCACTAATTTGCATGCTAGTGTTTATTGTGGCATTATTTATAAGCCAAGGTATAGAAGTAGCTTAAGTGTCTATTGATAGGTGAAGGGATAAAGAAAATGTGGTGTGGGTCTACAATGGAGAAGTACTGAGCCATAATTAAAGAAAAAATCTTGCCACTTGTGACAAATGTCCATCTGGATCTTGAGGGAATAATGGAAGTAAATGTCAAATGGAAAAAGACAAACATCATATGATTTCATTCATGCCTATAAAAAATAAAAAATACATTAAAATAAATAAATATATTAAAAATAACACATGAACAATTTCAATAAAAACAAACAGATACAGAAAACAGAATAGTTGTTGAAGGGGAGAGAGAGGGTTGGGGAAAAACGGGTGAAGAGGGACAGCTGTGTTGTGATGGTTTGAAACTAACGTTTTGATGGTGAGCATGTTGTAGTGGAAGTCAAAATATCTTGTATACCTAAAGCTTATGTAATGTTATAAACTGATATCACCTCATTACAAAAATAATGCAGAAATAATACACAAATTCCAGTTAATAAGTCTCTCAAGGACATGAAAACAAGGAGATCCATATTTATGTACCCACTTCATATCTGATATTGAAGAAAATTTAAAAAAAAACCGCAATTCAAAAAGAAGGAGTGAGAGCGGAGACCTACACATCAGAGGGCAAAAAGATCTAGAATGCCCAGGAGGTTCCTGGAAGATTGTGATGATAAATCTTTTTTTGTTCTGGCAACACTCCAACCCTAGTTATATCCTCTTCAATCCCAGAATACATTTTTTTTCAGATATCTTATGTTATGGTTTTTACTGATTAAACATTCCATTAGATAAAAGGTATTAGGAAATAAACTTACAGTTTATAACAGAAAATATACAAAGCACAACAGTGATGGAATATTTTTTAAAGTTGATAAGGTGAGATATCTTAAAAAACTATTGCATGCAAAATTTTGGGCATCAGAAAACTAAGTTTTGAATCTTGGATCTACCACACATTATTCATAGTTTTTTAGCATGGGGAGCCAACTGAAACACTGTAAATGCTAATATTCTCTTTTAAGTAGCAAGGGGAGTAGTATCCATTGTCCAGAGATGCTTGACAGATTTATTCAATATGTGTAAAAATCTTAGAATAGTTCCTTTCTGTTAATAGATTAATGGTTATCACTGTTGATGAAATGTGGTTGATTTTTGCTTCTTCTCTGTTTGAAAAGTCACTGTTGCTTCCCCACCTCTAGATAATGAAATAGTGGTAAAGTAAAGCCTGTTAGCTTAACCCTTTTTCTTATTAAGTACAATTTGTTTTTCGTATGAATATCCAGCATAAGGTTATCTGTGAATTCTTTTTCTTGGGAACTGATATTGCAAGCTAATATCCATCTCCCTTAGTCTGAGGGTTTCTAATAAACATTCTCAAACATCAAAATATGTGCATGTGATACATGCACAAACATGAAAATATTTGGTAAAGATGCAACCAACAAAGGATTCATCTCTAAAATTTAAAAATAGCTGTGTAACTCAATATCATAAAACAATAACCCAATGAAAAAAATGAACCTTTGTAAAAAACACACAAATTTGATCAAATACAACCCATCTGAAACATTAAAACAATGGCTCCAGTTCTCTGCATAAACCTCCAAACCTAATATTCTAGCTTACTAGGTCTCTTAACTGTAAATCTCCTCAGCTATGTTCTAATTTTAGTGGAACCACTTTATATCTCTTTTTCTTTCTTCATTCTCATTAATCTTAATTTACCTTCCCATAATCAGCTGAATGATCCCTGTATTTCTGAGGTCAAAAGACACTTCTCTTTTCAGCATGTTAAATAAATTAGCCAGCCTATCATAGAAACATGACAACCTCTTGATTCTGGGCTAGTGTGTTCTGACTCTCAATGACCTTAGGGTAAAAATTCTCAGGTTCATTTTCCTCTGAACTTTTCTTCATGTACTGAACTCTCAGACTTACCTGACTCTAAGAGGAAATTTTCTGTGTGGAAGTCTGAATTACTCCCTGGAGGGTTGATGATGGAGACAGAAGCTCAGCTCCCAGATTAGGCCAGAAGGAAGGAGTACAACTTTGGTTCCTGAGCTATGATAAGGATTCCAAAGGCACCATCCGAGTCATGTCCGGCACCTGGGATGCACACACTGAGGGACATAGAGGAGACAGTCACAGCTCCCTAGACTGTTCCTTAGGCACTGTTTCCACTGTTACCCCAACTTCTGAGCTCATATTTCCCTGTATGAATACAAAGAAAAATGATTCCTATTGAGTCTTTGTATCCTAGAGATCAGATTACAGTCCCATCAGATGAATTCAGTCTTTATTTCCCCATTTCCATGAATTCTTCTGCTTTCCAAAAGTCTCATCTGCTTATACCTTCTTACACACTTGAGTTAATATTTTCACCAAATCTGAGACTGATAACCTGTGTTGTTTAGGTCCCATGGACCTCCAAAGTACTGCCTTGTGACAGGGAATGCCTCTCAGTTTCTCTATAAAATTATTGTTCCTCTCTTCAACTTGGGAAAGAGATGTGTTTCTTTCCTATAAAATCATGGATGCTCTGATTTTGGCTTCATGGTGTTTTTGACCAGAACTTCCCCAATATCAAAGTGTACATGAATCACTAGGGGATCTTCTTTAAATAGAGATTCTAATTTGGGAGAACTAGGGTGGCTCAGAGATTCTGCATTTGTAACAAACTCCCAGATATTGTTGATGCCAGGATCTGGCATCATGAGGAACCTAACAACTTGGAACAATTCAAAACCATACCATCTCTCTGAAAAGAAATACATTATGTTTTGGGCTTCCCAGGTGGCACTAGTGGTAAAGAACCCATCTGCCAAGTAGGAGACATAAGAGACACGGATTCAATCCCTGGGTTGGGAAGATTCCCCTGGAGTGGGGCAAGCCATTTCAGTATTCTTGCCTGGAGAATTCCATGAATAGGCTACAGTTTATGAGGTCTCACAGACTGGAAACGACTGAAGTGACCTAGCACACATGCACACACATCATGTTTTACATTTTATTTTAGGGTGGCTGATAATGCAACCCACTAATATTGCAATAATCAAAGTGAATGATGTGGGCAACAATAACCTACTGCTTCTTTTAAAAAATTTTGAAGTATAGATGATTTACAAGGTTGTGTTAGCTTTGGGTGTACAACAAGGTGAATCAGTTATACATATACATAATTCACTCTTTCTTGGATTATTTTCCCTGTTTGATCATATTCTGACATATGGGGACAGCATTTCTGATTACTTTGTTACTCAAGTTTCTTTTTTAAAAAAGTTTTTTGTTTTTTTTTCTTTTCACAGAAATATGTTAGCTTGAGTCTGAGGTCTTAGACCACCTGGATATCCTGAATGCTCACAGAACTGTGTTAAAAAGTTACTTCATTGATGTACCAAGGAAAATTTTCAAACACATACAGATTTGTACACAAAAACTGTTGACTCTGAACCTTATGAGTAGGCAGAAATTCAAGTTCTTTCATGAGTCAGTTTTGATCATGAAAATTGAGGAAATTCTATCACATCATATGGGAGGTATACAGTGGATGCTATCACTTGTTCATGGCTCATTTTATGGCAATATTTAGAATGAATGAGATTTTTTATTTAGAACAATGGGAAAAATCATAGTTGTAGGCATTGGTGCAAGTTTTCAAGCAGGAATAGTAAGATAATTCAATAAGGAAATAAAAAACATTTTCATCAGTCTTTCACCTTAATGAATAAATTGCCCTTTTTGATGAAAATATTCCACACTATTTAGAAGTCTTTCTTTTATAATTTAAAAGCATATTTTTAAATTTATTTTTTTAATTGAAGGATAATTGCTTTACAGAATTTTGTTGTTGTCAAGCCTCAACATGAATCAGCCACAGGTATACATATATCCTCTCCCTTTTGAACCTCCCTTCCATCTCCCTCCCCATCCCACCCCTCATCAAATCCCTGTTTGAGTTTCCTGAGCTATACAGCAAATTCCCGTTGGCTATTTATTTTACATATGATAGTATAAGTTTCATGTTACTCTTTCCATACATCTCACCCTCTTCTCCCCTCACCCCATGTGTATAAGTCTATTCTCTACATCTGTTTCTCCATTGCTGCCTTGTAAATAAATTCTTCAGTGCCATTTTTCTATATTCCATATATTCTATATTCAGTTAGAATATGATATTTATCTTTCTCTTTCTGACTCACTCCATCTGTATAATAGGTTCTAGGTTCATCTGCCTCATCAGAACTGACTCAAATGCATTCCATTTTATATCCAAGCAGGAATAAAATGAAAAAGAAATGAAAGAAACAATAGTGAAGATTAATAAAACTAAAAGCTTGCTCTTAAAAAGATAAACAAAATTGAAAAGCCTTTAGCCAGACTCATTTAAAACATATTTTAATCTTTAATAAATTATCTAGACAGAAAATTATAACTGAATCTGAAATATAGACCCTGAAACATTTATTTTCATTCGCAGTATGTAAATTTCATTCATAAATGTGATATTGCTGGATGTCGTGAATGTCTCTATTTGATTCCCAGCATATAGTCTAGGAGAGGAACTGCCTGTTTATTAGTCTATGAAATTCTTGTATACTCCCTTCTCAGTAGACTATGCTTCCTATCTGTCCATGTGTCTGATTTTTTGCAACCTTATGGATTGTAGCCACCAGGATCCTCTGTCCATGGGGATACTGGAGTCAAGAATACTGGAGTGGGTTGCCATGCCCTCCTCCAGGGGATCTTCCTGATCCAGGGATCAAGCCCAGGTCTCTTCTGTCTCCCGCATTGGCAGGCAGATTCTTTACCACTAGCACCACCTATATATTATGCTAATACCTCTATTCCTTAGTGTCTCTACCTATGGGTAAGGAAGTATTCATTACTTTAACGGGTATATGTACAGACTGAAAATGAATGCCATGCATAATATTATAAAGTATACAGTTTACATTATTATATTCAATATCGTTTCTGACTTGAAGGTCATACTAAGTCAATTCCTTGTGGCTTAGATGGTAAAGAAACTGCCTGCAATGTGGGATAGCTGGATTTGATCCCTGGGTTGAGAAGATCCTCTGGAGAAGGGAAAGGCTACCTTCTCCAGTATTCTGGCCTGGAACATCCTATGGACTGTATAGTCCATGGGATCGCAAAGAATCAGACAAGACTGAGCAACTTTCATTTCACTCACTGCTTCTGTGGAGACAATAAAGATATATATGCATTTGATAATCAGTTTTGCCAGTGACTTCGGTAGCCAATGTGGACAAGAGAACAAAATCCTAATTAGGAGAATAAAACCCAATGGACTGTTACAAAACACATAATTATATGAAGGTCTACACCATCAAGAACACCAGTTCAGGAATGATATATAAAAAGGATGATGGACATAGAAGTGAAAAGCCATACTCTCGGGTTTTTCCTCTTCTGTAACAGAATAAACATGGCTTAGCTTCCAAATTTAGTTTTTTCCAATGGATGGTTCTTTTAGTAAAATAAGTGACACAGTAAACTAGGGTGATGTATGTCGTTTGAGAAGAAATGGTTCTTAATAAAGGACAGAAACAGTATGGACCTAAAAGAAGCAGAAGATATTAAGAAGTGGCAAGAATACACAGAAGAACTGTGTATTCAGTACAAAAAAGATCCTAATGACCCAGATAACCATGATGGTATGATCACTCACCTAGAGCCAGACATCCTGGAATGTGAAGTCAAATGGGCCTTAGCAAAGCTAGTGGAGGTGATGGAATTCCAGGTGAGCTATTTCAAATCCTAAAAGATGATGCTGTAAAAGTGCTGCACTCAATACTCCAGCAAATGTGGAAAACTCAACAGTGGCCACGGGACTGGAAAAGGTCAGTTTTCACTCAAGTGCCAAAGAAAGGCAATGCCAAAGAATTCTCAAACCACACAGTTGTGCTCATCTCACACACTAGCAAAGTAATATTCAAAATTCTCCAAGCCAGGGTTCAACAGTATGTNCTCAATACTCCAGCAAATGTGGAAAACTCAACAGTGGCCACGGGACTGGAAAAGGTCAGTTTTCACTCAAGTGCCAAAGAAAGGCAATGCCAAAGAATTCTCAAACCACACAGTTGTGCTCATCTCACACACTAGCAAAGTAATATTCAAAATTCTCCAAGCCAGGGTTCAACAGTATGTGAACTGTGAACTTCCAGATGTTCAAGCTGGATTGAAAAAAGGCAGAGGAACTAGAGATCAAATTGCCAACATCTGCTGGATCATTGATAAAGCAAGAGAGTTTCAGAAAAATATTTCCTTCTGGTTTATCGAATACACCAGAGCCTTTGCCTGTGTGGATCACAACAAACTGTGGAAAATTCTTTTTTTTTTTTTATTCTATTATAACATTTGGATGTAATTTTTTTTCATATTTTATTTTATTTTATTTTACAGTATTGTATCGGTTATGCCATACATCAACATGAATATGCCATGGGTGTACACATGTTCTCCATCCTGAACCCCACCCCCCACCACCCTTCCCATACCATCTCTCTGGGTCGTCCCAGTGCACCAGCCCCAAGCATCCTGTATCCTGCATCAAA
>SJYA01014466.1:0-10125 GCA_006410615.1 Neotragus moschatus
CTCCCCGCCCCCGGCGTGCGCGATGCTCCGGCGGCCCCACAGGTGAGCGGGCTGCCCCCCCGCCCTGCCCTCCGGCCCGCGGGCACCGCCTGCAGGCCGCCGTAGCGTCCTCGGTAACTTTCGTCTCTCCACGCAGTGAAAGGAGACCCCTTTTACCACACCGCCAAGGACACAGACGTCAGGGAGTCTGCGAGACCCTCATAGAAGGGCTGGCACCCCGTGGGCAGCCCACAGACACAAACGAGCAGGCAGAGACGGGTGTCCGAGCCCCTTGCAGCCCGGCCGGACGTTGGCCTCTGGGGACCAGCCTGGACTGGAGGGAACAGCGGGGGAGGGGGGCAGGGGGCCGCCAGGTGAGCATCCTCCTTCTGGCCCCTGCGTTTCTCCACCAACACCTAGTCTCTTGCAAAGGGTAGATTGCAGCCCCAGAAGGAGTAGCTGGGAGGACCCAGGAGGCTCACTACTGAGTGACCATGACCTTGCCCCTGATTCATATCAGGACTGGGGCCAGCACCCTGAACTTCCCCTCTTCTGTCTCCGAATAACCACACTGGCTCCTTGGCGAAAGGTTGCTGACCAGGTCAAAACCAATCACATTGATAGGTTGTTTTCTCGGGGTCCACTCTTAACTCCCCACCCGGGCGCCCCTTCGTCCTCAAGCCTGCCCCTTCAACTGAACTTGACCTATGACCTCTAGTACTCAAGCTCTCCCCTCCAGGCTTTACCACCCCGCCCCCAAACTGCGGAAGCTAGTCAAGGAGTCTGAAGTCAAGGAATCCACGTTTCTGCAGAAGACAGCGCTGAGCATGCTCTGTGGTCAAAGCAAATTTGGGTCTGAAACTAGTTTTTGCAAGGTATAAGTGGTCTCGGTTCCAGCTGTGCATGGGACAGTCTTTGTGGGGTGAGTGGGGAGAACAGTTCATCATTTCAACTCTGCTAGGAGAGCTTTTCACTTCCTAGTCAGTGAGGACTGGTCCAAGTACCATGGCCTTGTCTTTTTCTACCCTGGTATTATCACCTTAACTCTAATTCCAATCAGTCCCTTAACTCCACTGCCCTACCCAGTCCACCTTGTCTTTTGTTTGTCCTGGCTTGATTTCTGCATTCTCAAGGGAGGTTACCTGGACCTTGAACCTCAGTCACCCTTCATTCTCGAATTCCAGAAACCCACTTTGTGACACCTTTGGTGGGGAGACTGGTTCCTGCCTGAGAGCCTAGGTCTAAAAAAGTAAGCAAGTCACTGGCCTTCTAAGTTTTCCAACTGCTTAAAAATAATAATAAAAGTAAAGGAGATCTGGCCCCCTCATCTTCATCTTCTGTTGATTTCCAGAATTATCACACTAGGTTATTATCATAAACCCCAAATGTTTTTAAAATGAGGCTGATCTTTTTAAGACTCCAGACCTCAAGAAGCATTCTCCATGTGCCTCGAAGGCACTTACACTTCCATATATTAGATTATTTTTACTTAATCTCCAAAAGATTGTGACTTGTTAGACCACAGGTACTTTTTCACTTGCTCTGTAGACCCCAACAACTACCATAGCCCTGTATGTACACCGAATGATCAAATTACCTTGAATCTTTGGAATCTTTGTGGCAGAATTCTTGAATTTCCTCATTTTCAAAGATCTGCCAAGAATCTGAAACGTTAGTGTGGTAATAGAGAAAAAATGAAAACACTTTGTAAAGTGGAGAATTAGAAAATCAATTCTTTATCTTCCTGAAGAGTTTGAGGGTTTCTCTACTGACAAAAATTCTAATTTCTTTCCTTCTGTGTAAATGTTTTGACTCAAGTTAAAATGTAAATAACCATAGAAATCTAATTTTGTTTGGAATAATGCGATTAATTTTCAGTGTGACTACTTTTCACATCCTTTGGGGCTAGAGAAGTCCAACTTTCAGCTTTGTTGAGTTAGATAGGTTTCACTTTTATAAGCCTCAGTTTTATCAGTGCAAATGAGGACAATGGTCCATCTTATTTAATCCTGAGTTGTTATCAGGATTAAATAAGATGATGTAAGTAAAATGTTTAGCAGAGTGTCAGGTACGCGTCTATTCAATCAATAAATATTCACTATGTACTAATAGGTCTGTGTAATCAACATCTATTTTGGATCACTCACTTTGGAGAAACCAGCAGCTGTGTTGTGCAGCCCCATAGAGAGACCCACGGGACTATCTTGCCCAGAGCTAAGTGAGTCAGTAGACTTGGAAGCCAACCCTCCTGTCTCAGTCACGCCTACAAATGATTACAGAACCAGCCAATCCCCTAAGTGCAACAGCATGATAGACCTAGACCCAGGACCACTTTAAGCGGCTCCTAGACTCCTTAACTCTCAGAAACTGTATGAAACAAATGTTTCTTATTTTCAGCTGCTAATATTTGGGGTAATTTGTCACACAGCAACAGGTAACTTGTACTTATCATGCTCCCCAGATGATACTCCAGACAAATCTTGTTAAGAACGATAAATTCTCCATTACTGGTGGTGGTGTTGCCCTATTATTATTTCTTTGGCGATGATGGTTGTCATTGACAGTGAAAGTCCAAAGCGATAGCTGATAGGATGGTGCCAAATGAGAATTCAGAGTTTTGAGCATGTGAATTTTAAAGGGAGACACCACCCCTTCATTAGAATGACTAAAAAGTAAAAGATTGACAGTCTCAAGTGTTACTGAAGTAAGGAGCCACTGGAACTCAGGCTTTGCTGGTAGAGTTATAAAATAATAAAAACCACTTTGGGAAAACAATTTTAAAGTTTTTTATCAGCATATACCTGTCTTGATGATACAGCCATTCTACCCCCAGGTAGAATGAAATGAAAAAAAATGAAAGCTTATTTCCATACAAAGCCTTGTTTAAAAGTGTTGGTACCAATTTTGTTAAAAATAGCCAAAACTAGAAACCATCCAAATAGTCATCAATAAATAAATGAATGCACAAAGTGTACTACACTGAAACAATAGAAAAACAACAATAAAAAGGAATTTTGTTCCTTTTCTACTACTTTCCTAATGTTACTAATACTTGCAACAACGTGGATGAATTTCAGAAACAGCATATTTAGCAAAAGCAAAGCCATACACAAAAGACTATATACTGTTTGATTCCTTTTATATGCATATAAATCCTAGACAATGCAAACATACATTGCAGTACAACCTAGGTCACTGNTCCTAATGTTACTAATACTTGCAACAACGTGGATGAATTTCAGAAACAGCATATTTAGCAAAAGCAAAGCCATACACAAAAGACTATATACTGTTTGATTCCTTTTATATGCATATAAATCCTAGACAATGCAAACATACATTGCAGTACAACCTAGGTCACTGGTTACCTGCAGTCAGAGATTGGAGTAGAGATATGGACAGAAAGATTGATGCCAAAAGGCATATTAAACAGGGAAATTAAATCTTACAGTCAATGCAATGCTGGAAGAAATTTACATAAGAATCACACAGCCCTCTGGGAAACTTATACCTCAGCTCCCCCAAGCTTGAATTTAAGGATCTTTTCTAGAGATTATACATCTTCACTTTAAGGGAAAGACATTCAAATCATTCAAGAAGCCTGAGAACCTAAATAACCTAAGGGATAAATTTGTTTAGAATTCAGCTACCTTTATAATCAGCACTAAGGTCACCACCCTAAGATCCCTTTGACTTCCTGTTGTGTGTGTGTGCTTAGTAGNTAAGGGAAAGACATTCAAATCATTCAAGAAGCCTGAGAACCTAAATAACCTAAGGGATAAATTTGTTTAGAATTCAGCTACCTTTATAATCAGCACTAAGGTCACCACCCTAAGATCCCTTTGACTTCCTGTTGTGTGTGTGTGCTTAGTAGCTCAGTCATGTCTGACTCTGCGACCCCTGGACTGTAGCACGTCAGGCTCCTTTGTCCATGGGGATTCTCCAGGCAAGAATACTGGAATGGGTTACCATGCCTTTCTCCAAGGGATCTTCCCAACCCAGGGATGGAATCCAGTATCCCACATTGCAGATGGATTCTTTACCATTTGAGCCAGCAAAAAAGTTGATTTCCTATACATTAATATTCTATCCCCAGCTCATATTTTATTGGGAATATTTAACAAATTTAGTCTTTTATTAAATGTGGGTCGTTTTCCTGTCTCTTCTTATGCCTAGTAATTTTTAACTTTATCCTGGACATTATGAATGATAGTGTCTCTGGATTCTGTTATATTCCTCCAAAGAGAACTAATTTTGTTTTGTTTTAGCATACAGTCAGCTTGGATGAAATCAAACTCCAAACTCTTGTGTTTTAGTCCATTCAGGATAAAAAAAACTACCATATACTTAGTGATTTTTAAACAACAAAAATGTATTTCTCACAGTTCTTGAGGTGGGGAAGTCCAAGATCAAGGCACCAGTAGATATGATGTTAGGTAAGGACCTGCTTCCTGGTTCACAAATGATCATCTTTTCACTGTGTTCTCACACAGTATAAGAAGACCAGGGGAGCTCTCTGGGATCTCTTTTATAAGGGCCCTAATCCTATTCATGAGAGTGCCACCCTCATGATCTACTGCTACTGCTGCTGCTAAGTCACTTCAGTCGTGTCCGACTCTGCGACCCCATAGACGGCAGCCCACCAGGCTCCCCTGTCCCTGGGATTCTCCAGGCAAGAACCCTGGAGTGGGTTGCCATTTCCTTCTCCAATGCAGGAAAGTGAAAAGTGAAAGTGAAGTCGCTGGGTCATGTCCGACTCTTAGCGACCTCATAGACTGCAGCCTACCAGGCTCCTCTGTCCATGGGATTTTCCAGGCAAGAGTCCTGGAGTGGGGTGCATGAGCTAATGACCATCCAATTGCTCTACTTCCATATACCATCATACTGGGAATTACATTTCAAGATATAAATTTAGGGGATAACCTACTCAATCTATAGCATCTTGTCTTCTCTGCTGGATGTAGCTGCAATTTTGTGTTGAGTGATTTTACTCTTAACTGTGATTCTTGGAAACTGAACTGCACATGCATGATGAAAGGTCAGCCAGAGATAGCAAAGGGGATGATGCAGAATTGAGAGCACCCACTGTCACTCAGGGGCTGCCTTTACCACGCAAGCAGTGAAGAATCCACCTGAAGTACTGGAGACACGGGTGATGCAGGTTCAATCCCTGGGTCAGGAAGAGCCCCTGCAGAAGGAAATGGCAGCCCACTCCAGTGTTCTTGCCTGGAGAATCCCAGGGATGGGGGAGCCTGGTGGGCTGCTATCTCTGGGGTCCACAGAGTCAGACACGACTGAAGCGACTTAGCAGCAGTGCAGCAGAGAATAATGACTACACTTGTCAAAACCATGAAACAGAACCTCACCACGTGTTATTTCCCCTTCCTGGTGTAGACTCTCCTTTCCGCTTGGTTTTGGTCACCCTCCAGTACCTTCAAATAGTCTTTTCTTGTTCTTTTTCCCCCTATATTTTATGTTTACTTATTTATTCATGTAGGATCTTAGTTCTCTGAATAGGGATTGAACCCATGCCCCCTTGCAGTGGGAGCTCAAAGTCGTCACCACTGGACCACCAGTGAAACCCCAGATAGCTTTTTCTTCATGTTTTGTCCAACATTATCATTGTTGTCTGTGGGAAGGTCGGTCCGATGGTAACCACTCAGTCATATTTGATGTTTTTTATTAATCATCATCAGTTGTTTATCCAGCTTTATAGGTTGTAGTGTATGTAAGCAGTCTAAAATTTGACATGATGAAGACTTTCATCTGCTCCTCCATTCAGGGAAGTTACAAATGAGCAGTTCAGCTTATCTGCTCTTCTGTTTTTCTCAGCGTGGTAAATGTGCTCACGATGAGACAAACATTGAACAACATTTTGCCTTGGTGGAGATGAGCCAAGCACTGTCTGTCATGTAGGCTGGTGTAAAGAACTCATAATTTTGGCTTGAGTTTTTGCATCTGCTGCTAACTAGGGACGAGATCTCGGGTGAATCATGCTAACTCCAGCATTCATTTTCTTTATATCTTCAAAAGAGAGGGAAAATACCACCCTCAAAACGCTGTCAAGAAAACTGTGGATTAACGTAGTGGAAAGAGCTTTCTGTGACACAGAAAACGACACATTAGGCATTAGTCACTTTTCTTTTCTCAGTCACCAGCCAAAATAAAGCCTGTGGTGTGTGTACTCTGTTTTGGGTAAACAGTATGTAAATTATTGGATTGGGAGAAGTTAGACTGTAATGTTTTTCAACATGAAAGAGAATATACCAGAGGAGCCCAGTAAAAACTATAGCACCCACCACTGAGTCCATTTTTTTTTTATGTCTTTGTGTCAAAAGCTCCTTCTTCCAAAAGAACCGAACATGTCAGGCAAAGCCTAGAGGAGGCTCCCAATCACCGTTCCTCAGGTTGGGGCAATGATGTCCATTTGTATATGCTTCTTAGTTAACCTTAAACCTGTGTTCCCTGCAACGGAAACATAGAGTCTTAACCACTGGACTGCCAAGGAAGTCTCAATGCATTTTAGTTTAAAGAACCCTAACATATATCATCTCACTGGATTGAAATGTAATTTTTAGTCGTTTAAATAAACACAGAGGCTTCATTACTTGCTTCATTTATTTTCCAACTTGATCCAGAAAGGACTTAAGAAGGTCCTACAAATTCTCCTTTTCTTATATTACTCCTATAGCTACAATGCCTACTGTATAAATTAAAGTAGCATGGATACTAAGTCTTTACTGAAAGCCAAGACTCGGCATAAAAAATAAGAGAGTTCAGTTCAGTTCAGTTCAGTCGCTCAATTGTGTCCGACTCTTTGCAACCCCATGAACTGCAGCATGCCAGGCCTCCCTGTCCATCACTATCTCCCGGAGTTCACTCAGACTCACGCCCATCGAGTCAGTGATGCCATCCAGCCATCTCATCCTCGGTCATCCCCTTCTCCTCCTGCCCCCAATCCCTCCCAGCATCAGAGTCTTTTCCAATGAGTCAACTCTTTGCATGAGGTGGCCAAAGTACTGGAGCTTCAGCTTTAGCATCATTCCTTCCAAAGAAATCCCAGGGCCGATCTCCTTCAGAATGGACTGGTTGGGTCTCCTTGCAGTCCACGGGACTCTCAAGAGTCTTCTCCAACACCACAGTTCAAAAGCATCAATTCTTTGGCGCTCAGCCTTCTTCACAGTCCAACTCTCTCATCCATACGTGACTACTGGAAAAAATAAGAGAAAAAGATATGAATGAGCAGAACTGTGCTCTTTCTAATGATTCAAGCGATTCAAATACCACTGCTAATAAAAGTATGTTGATCAGTTCACTAAAATAAATCTAGAAAAGGTCACATTTCTCCAGTGAAGTTTGCACCATCCATAAAATTGATGTAAGCTTGATTGGAGAAATAATATCTTTTATGCCCTGTCAGAGTAAAATTTTGTGAGGTTACTGATAAAGCTTTTTTATAAAAAATTTAGTTTAATTGAGATATAATGGACATATAAAATTATAAAATATTTAATATGTATGTAACGGTGATTTTATTACACATGCAAAAGTATTCCTTCATCTAGTTAATTAGCATACTTGTCTTTTTCTTCTTTTTCTCTTTTTTTTTTTGATGAGAAGATTTCTGTTCTAATTTCTTAGCAAATTCTGTTTATACAATACAGTGTTATTAACTATAGACATCATATTTTACATTAGATACTAAAACATTATTCACCTTATAACTGAAATTTTGTGCCCCTTTACCAACCTCACTCTATTCTTCCTGGCAAACCACCACCTTTTTATTCTGTTTCTATAAGCTTGAATTTTTTTAAAAGATTCAGCATATAAATGATACCATGTCGTATTTGCCTTTCTCTGTTTGATTTTTGTGTGCTGTATAAGCAAGGGATATAGCTGTTCAGTTTCCCAGCACCATTTACTGAAAAGACTATCCTCTCCCCATTGCATATTCTAGGCTGCATTGTAAATCAATTGACCAGATACTTATGGATTTATTTCTGGGCTCTCTATTCTTTTACATTGATCGATGTATCTGTTTTTCTACCAGTACCATACTGTTTTGATAAGTATAGCTTTGTGATATAGTTGGAAACAAGGACACTTGATGCCTTCAGCATCATTCTTCTTTCTCAAAGTTGCTTTGACTTTTCAGAGTTTTTGGTGGTTGCATACAAATTTTAGGATTGCTTGTTCTATTTCTGTGAAAAATTTCCTTGGAATTTTGATATGAATTGCATTGACTTTGTAGGTTGCCTTCAGTAGTATGGACATTTTAACAATATAATTTTTCCAATCCACGAACATGAAATATCCATGTACTTGTGTCTCATTCAGTTTTTTTAATCAGTGTCTTTTGGTGTACGACTTTCACTACCTTGGTTAAATTTATTCCTAGGTATTTCATTCTTTCTGATGCAACTGTAAATGGAATTGTTTTCTTAATTTCTCTTTCAGATGTGAAAGTGAAAGTCACTCAGTCCTGTCTGACTCTTTGCGACCCCATCGACTATATAGTCCGTGGAATTCTCCAGGCCAAATACTGGAGCAGGTAGCCTTTCCCTTCTCCAGGGTATCTTCCCAACCCAGGGATTGAACCTAGGTCTCCCACATTGCAGGCGGATTCTCCACCAGCTGAACTACAAGGGAAGCCCTCTTTCTGATAGTCTATTGTTAATGAATAGAAATACAACTGATTGTAGTCTATTAACTTTGTATCCTGAAAATTTACTGAATTTTTTATTAGTTCTAACAGGTTTTGGTGGAGTTTTTATACCTCATGTCATCTGCAAATAGAGATAGGTTTACATCTTTCTTTCTGATTTGGAGGCCTTTTTATTCTTACCTAATTGCTCTGGTCAGATCTCCTAATGCTGTATTGAATAAAAGTGGTAACGGTGGGCATTCGGTCTTGTTCCAGATCTTANAACAGTTTTGGTGGAGTTTTTATACCTCATGTCATCTGCAAATAGAGATAGGTTTACATCTTTCTTTCTGATTTGGAGGCCTTTTTATTCTTACCTAATTGCTCTGGTCAGATCTCCTAATGCTGTATTGAATAAAAGTGGTAACGGTGGGCATTCGGTCTTGTTCCAGATCTTAGAGGAAATCTTTCAGCTTTTCCCCATTGAATACTATGTTAACTGTGGGCTTATCACATATAGGGGGCTTCCCTGGTGCTCAGATGGTAAAGAATGTGCCTGTAGTGCAGGAGACTCAGGTTTGATCCTGAGTAGGGAAGACCCCCTGGAGGAGGGAATGGCAGCCCATTCCAGTACTCTTACCTGGAGAATCCCGCAGACAGAGAAGCCTGGTGGGCTACAGTTCATGGGGTCACAAAGAGTTGAACACAACTGAGAGACTCATATATAGAGTTTATTATGCCGAACTGTGTGCCCTCTACACCCAGTTCATTGAGTTCATTTTATTATAAATGAATGTTGAATTTTGTCACATTCTTTTTCCGTATCTGTCAAAATGATCCCATAATTTTTTATACCTCATTTTGTTAATATGGATGTTTATTTCCATCCCCATGTTAGGGAAGCTTTCAGCCATTGCTTTTTCAAGTAAGCTTTCTGCTCATTTCTCTCTCCTCCTCCTGTACCCCTATTATGTGAATATTGGTCCACTTGGTGTTTCCCCATAAATCCCTTAAGCTATCTTTTCTTTTCCCTCTTTTCTTCTCTTTTTGCTCTTCTAATTGGATGAGTTTCACTGCCTGTTCTTTGATTTCTCTGATTTTTTTCTTTCTCTATCTAGTCTGCTGTTAAACACTTCTATTGAATGTTTCAGTTCAATTGTTATTCTCTTCAGCTCCATTCTTCCTTTTGTGTACTTCATTGCATTCTTTGTTGACATTTTCACTTTATTCATGCATTGCTTTCTTGACTTCAGTAAGCATATTTCTGACTGCTATTTTGAATTCTTTATTAGGTATATCACTTATCTATATTTCATTAAGGTCTGTTGCTGGAGTTTGATCCTATCTTCTGTTGAAATATATACTTATTTTTCTTCATTTTCTTTGACTCTCTGTGCTGAATTCTGTGCCTTAGGTACTTTGTAGTCTGGACAGAGAGTGGCCTTGTGTGAGAGATTATCCTTATCACTCAGCCTAGCCTGAGCTGTGTGCTCCTCTCA
>SJYA01014467.1:6364-17391 GCA_006410615.1 Neotragus moschatus
TTTTTTTTTGTTTTTGGTCTTTAGTTCTTTCATAAGAGTTTTCTGTATGTTCTTACTACTAGTTCATTATTTTATACATGATTTGCAGGTATTTTGTACTATCCCATGGTTTGTCTTTTTATTTTTTGATTGCATCATTTCAAGCAAAAAATATTAAATAGATGAAGTCCAGTTTACTTTTTTTCATGTCACCTGTCATATCTAAGGAGGCTTCATGTAACAAGGTCACAAACATTTACTCCTGTATTTTCTTCTAAAAATTTTATAGTTTTAGCTGTTACATTTAGGTCTATGACCTATTTCTAGTTAATTTTTATGTATATTTGTATATGGATAGCAAGGTTCCCTGAACCATTTGTTGAAAAGTATTTTATTTCCCCACTGAACTGCTTTTACATCCTTTTTGAAAATCAATTGACTATTAATGTAACGGTTTATTTTTGGCCCTTCAATTCTATTACATTGATTTATATCTTTTTCTACTGCTATACTGTCTTGATTACTTGCTTTGTAGTAAGTTTGAAACTGAGAAGTGTACATCTTCAATTCTGTTCTTCTTTCAAGATTGTTTTGGATATTTGGGGTCCATTGCATTTTTATATGAATTTAGAATCAGCTTGTCAGTTTACAGAAGAGTCATCTGGGATTTTGATAATGATTGCTCTGACTCTGTAGATTAATTTGGGGATTATTGCCATTTTAACAATACTAAATTCTCTGATCCGGTGAATGCTTACTCTTTATTTAGGTCTTTGATTCCTTTCTGCAGAGTTTTATAGTTTTCAAAGTACCAGTTTTTGCATTTTTTGGTTAAATTTGTTACCAAACATTTTATTATTTATTATGCTATAAAATGTTTGTTTCCTTAATTTCACTTTCAAATTCTTCATTGCTGGTGTATGGAAATACAATAAATTATTTACTTATTGTTTGTGTACCCTGTAATATTGTTGAACCTCTTTGTTCTAAAAGCTTTTCAGTTAATTCCTTAGAAGTTTCTGTATACAAGATCATGTTATATGTAAAAAGGGATAGTTTTGCTTCTTCCTTTTCAATCTGGGTGCTTTCTATTTTATTTTCTTGACTTGGTAAGAATATTTAGTACAATATTAAATAAAATTAGGACAAGCAGACATTCTTGTCTTGTTCTTGCTTTTAGGGAAATTCAATGTTTCATTATTAAACATATTATTAGCTGTGGGATTTTTATACATGGCTTTTATCAGCTCATGGAAGTTCCCTCTGAGTCCTAGTTTGTTGAGTGTTTTATCTTGAAAGAGGGATTTTGTTTATTTGTATGTTTCTTTTTATATTTGTTTTTAATACTTAAAATTTTTATGTGCTGTAAAAATGCCTCGACTTTCTATTGAGAACACTATGCAAAACTTGTCTAGGATTCCAGAAAGTACAATCTACCTACTCATAGTCTACACCTGGCTTTGCCAAAGGATAATTCTTCCCTTATTTGACAGGTAAGAAAACTGAGGCTCAGAGAAGTAAAATATTTTTTTGACCTTGCAAAAAAATGTTTTTTGGTATTTTTATGTAGCCAGTCTGGGGCTATTTCTTTCTTTTTTTAACTCTATTGCAACTTTTATTAATAGATATAAACACTAGAATGAAATTTACTGAATACTAAGATAGTACATAATCTTTAATTATGAGCCAAATAACATTTTTCTCAGAACCATTTGGCATAATCTCATTGATCCAACACAGTTAAAGTTGACCTGTTCCTTCAAATAATATAGACCAGAGAATAATCCAATAAAATGATCAGAGATCAAAATGAAATAATAGTTATCTAATGCTCCACAGAGTAAGTATTGTCTGTTTTAAAAATTTCCCATTAGGTACTATTTAATTTGCTGAATTTTCCCAAAATATGTTCTTCAGATTCCAGGCCTTGGATTTTGATATCACCATTATCTCAGATTTATTCAGATAGAGAACTAAAGACTTGTGTATTTTTCTCAGCCAGGATCTAATCTGAAGAAGAAGTACACAGTGATCACTGGTGCTATTTCTAACATAATTCACTGTCTCTCCTGAGTAAATATATTCTCTTGAGTTTTCTGTGAACAGTTCAGTTCAGTTCAGTCACTCAGTCATGTCTGACTCTTTGCAACCCCATGGAATGCAGCACGCCAGGCCTTCCTGTCCATCACCAACTCCCAGAGTTTACTCAGACTCATGTCCATTGAGTTGGTGATGCCATCCAACTATCTGTGAACAATAATGAATTCAAAAGAGACTGTTTTTTTAGTATCTGTGCCTTATGTCATGAGAGGTGCCAGCTGGATTCTGTACATTGAATGCTGGGTAACATGGCATTGCTGGACATCCATATTGGCAGCCATAGTAGCACATCTGAAGGTCTTCCTTCACAGCACCAGCAGGATGTCTATTCTCATAGGACTTATTTGGAGAAGAACACCACGTAGATAACCACTATATAGAGGGTTATAATAAACCTGACTATTTAGAAATTTAGTTATGTCCTTCCATTCAGAGCTAATGAAATTTTAATAATGGATTTTCTTTAAAAGGATTTCCAGGCTCTATCTTGCTTTTTCTTGGTTTCGTCATTTGACATAAGAATTAAATATGAAATTTTCTCTCAGAGATCATTCCATGATCTATAAGCTGCAAGGTTGTTTGCCACAGGCTTGTAGAGAGATGCTAGTATAGAATATGGTGCTTCACATGAAAAGATGCTCAGCATCACTCATTATCAGAGAAACGCAAATCAAAACCAGAATGAGGTACCATTTCATGCCAGTCAGAATGGCTATGATCCAAAAGTCTACAAGCAATAAATGCTGGAGAGGGTGTGGAGAAAAGGGAACCCTCTTACACTGTTGGTGGGAATGCAAACTAATGCAGCCACTATGGAGAACAGTGTGGAGATTCCTTAAGAAACTGGAAATAGAACTGCCTTATGACCCAGCAATCCCACTGCTGGGCATACACACCGAGGAAACCAGAATTGAAAGAGACACGTGTACCTTAATGTTCATCGCAGAACTGTTTATAATAGCCAGGACATGGANCCACTATGGAGAACAGTGTGGAGATTCCTTAAGAAACTGGAAATAGAACTGCCTTATGACCCAGCAATCCCACTGCTGGGCATACACACCGAGGAAACCAGAATTGAAAGAGACACGTGTACCTCAATGTTCATCGCAGAACTGTTTATAATAGCCAGGACATGGAAGCAACCTAGATGTCCATCAGCAGATGAATGGATAAGAATTCTGTGGTACATATACATAATGGAATATTACTCAGCCATTAAAAAGAATACATTTGAATCAGTTCTAATGAGGTAGATGAAACTGGAGCCGATTATACAGAGTGAAGTAAGCCAGAAAGAAAAACACCAATACAGTATGCTAACACATATATATGGAATTTAGAAAGATGGCAATGATAACCCTGTATGCGAGACAGCAAAAGAGACACAAATGTATAGAACACACTTTTGGACTCTGAGGGAGAGGGAGAGGGTGGGATGATTTAGGAGAATGGCATTGAAAAGTATAATATCATATAAGAAATGAATCGCCAGTCTAGGTTCAATGCAGGGTGCAGGATGCTTGCGGCTGGTGCACTGGGATGACCCAGAGGGATGGTGTTGGGGGGAAGGTGGGAGGGGGGCTAAAGATTGGGAACACGTGTACACCTGTGGCAGACTCATGTTGATGTGTGGCAAAACCAATACAAAATTATAAAGTAAAAAAAAAATAATAATAAATTAAAAATATATATATTAATTAAAAATAATTAAAAAAAGAGCTGTACAAACCTGACAAAGTAGTAAGGGACATTTTGGGTAGGTCTGTGAGCCCTCAGAAAGACAATGGTGGCCAGGAAACATTACTCAAAATAACCCCTTTTCTGATGCCACTGCTGAATATATGTGTGCACATCTAGTTTTCCCTAACAGTATAGAAACCATATCCTGAATTGTATTCTTGTTCACAATAAAAAGATAAACCCATACTGGAAAAAAAAATAATATGGTGCTTCAGTTATTTATAAATGATTAACAGCAATGCTGTGATAGGTCTAGGTATTTTCAAATTCAAGGACTTTTTCTCTGTGTTCAGAAAAGCCCCTGGAAAATTTTTTTGTTCCCTTTGACATTGACTTAAGGAAGCTGCAGCTGTATTTGCTGAACGACATTTTATTTACTTAGTATCCCATAACCTCAATTATGTAGTATAAACTGAGAACCATTTGGAAGTAAATATTGTGTTGAAGTCACCTAAACCAGTATTTCAAAGCTCACAGCTCAGTTACAGGGCACCTACCTATTTGTGACCTCACTGTGTGAGCTTCTTATTATTTCTCAGGCACCTGTGTTTGAACAAGAGAGACCCATTATACCTTTTTTTTTTTTTTCTGAGCCTATTTAGATACATTTCTAATAATCCTGGCTTATTGAATACTGGAGTGGATAACCTTTCCCTTTTCCAGGAGATCTTCTCAATCTAGGAGTCATACCCAGGCCTCCTGCATTGCAAGCAGATTCTTTACCAGCTGAGCCACAAGGGAAACCCTAATAATCCTGTCTACTAAGGTCCGTCTAGTCAAGGCTATGGTTTTTCCAGTAATCATGTATGGATATGAGAGTTGGACTGTGAAGTAAGCTGGGCGCCGAAGAATTGATGCTTTTGAACTGTGGTGTTGGAGAAGACTCTGAGAGTCCCTTGGACTGCAAAGAGATCCAACCAGTCCATTCTGAAGGAGATCAGCCCTGGGATTTCTTTGGAACGAATGATGCTAAAGCTGAAACTCCAGTACTTTGGCCACCTCATGCGAAGAGTTGACTCATTGGAAAAGACTGTGATGCTGGGAGGGATTGGGGGCAGGAGGAGAAGGGGACAACTGAGGATGAGATGGCTGGATGGCATCACTGACTCGATGGATGTGAGTCTGAGTGAACTCCGGGAATTGGTGATGGACAGGGAGGCCTNTTTTTTTTTTTTTTCCTTTGGCTGTACTCAGCCAGTCTTAGCTGCCTGTGGCGCCCAGAATCTTCGCTCTTCATTGCTGGGTGCATGATCTTCATTTTGGCATATGGGATCTAATTCTCTGACCAAGGACAGAACCCAGCTCCCCTGCCTTGGGAGCACAGAGCCTTAGCCACTGGACGACCAGGGAAGTTCCTCGCTAGGCTTTTTAGTGTCTTTCATATGTGGACCTCCATATTACCATGAGAGAACTTGAGAGACATCAGATTTATAGGCATGGGTAAAATGCAGATTTGTACGAGAAGTTACATATATTAAAACTGAGAAAGAGCATGGCAGCGAGATAAAATGCTGTTATCCTTAGTGTGGCTGAGGAAATTGAGGCTATCTCTGGGTATACCAGGTCTTGAAAATACTCAGTCCTTTCAAGAATGTTCAGTTGGTTACCTTTTTTCTGACTTGGAAATTTTTTAATGAAAATGGATTCTTGAGGATACCCCAAAGTAGACTGAAAGTCTTATTTTTTCCCCTCTAGGCTAATCAAATCCCTCAGGCAAAGCTGGTAAGGAATCAGATAATGTAAGTATAGAGGCCATGAAATATCATGGAGAAATAGCAACCCAGTTTACTCCTTTCTATATTATACCATAAATGATGGAGAAGGGAGATTATCTGTTAAATGATATTAGTAATTAAATATCTACCAAGTAAGTATGAATATCAGGTACTACTGCTCTTTGAGTTTTACTGTGAATTATCACATTTAATTCTCACACCTTGAGATAGGTACTATTATCTCAATTTTGCAAATGATTAAACTACATACAATGTGGTTACGAAGGTAGCTCAAAGTCACAGTTACTATATGATGTTGCCTGGATTTGAACCAAGTTAGTATAGCTCCGGAGAAGGCTATGGCACCCTACTCCAGTACTCTTGTCTGGCAAATCCCATGGGCGGAGGACCCTGGTAGGCTGCAGTCCATGGGGTCGCTAAGAGTCGGACACGACTGAAACGACTTAGCAGCAGCAGCAGCAGTATAGCTCCAGGGGCCAGACTCCTAACCACTAGACCACTTGCTTCTCACTGATAAGGCAACACACACAGACACCCACACACAATGTGATTCCTACATGCCAATCACCACAGTTAGGACTTTTATATGTAATCTCACTGTGTCACCTAATAAATGAGGCATAATTTCATTATTTCCTTGTTCTATTTTTGTATATAAATTTTCTAATTTCAGAAATACAAGTGTGAGATATATTGAACTTTTCTAGTAAGTGAGATGAATTATTTAAATTGGGTAAATAATTAGGTATTTTTAAAGAGCAAAAATTGAAATTGCCCAAAGGAATAAAAAGAGAGGAGAATAAATACCTCACAATGAAGGAACTTTCATACCTCCAAAGGTAGTAGAGCGCAGTAAGCAAGACACTAGAAAGATGAAGCTATAGGGGCAGTTTCCATCAGGAAATTAAGGAATAAACAGACAACACCACAAAAGGCTTTGTCATAAACTTCAAAGAAAATAAATCTACAAGTAATTGCATTTACAAGCTCTAAAGTATGAATATTTGGAAGAAGCAGATTTCTGAATTTCTGTTAAAAATCAGAGACAAACACAGGTGATAGTAAATGAAAGCCTCAACGTCACAATTCTAAAGTGATAGTAAAAAATCATTATTCTGTCTTGCTATCTCCATCTCTCTCTCTCTCTCTCTCTCTCTCTCACACTCTCTCTCTCTCTCTCACACACACACACACACACAAAACACACTCATACATTTTCTACTATGTATACAAGTGAGTGTCAATCTGCTAAGGAGAAGGAAATGGAGGAGCCACGAGAGAGAAAGAGAAAGAGCAGAGATACCACATAAGCCCAAGGGAGGGAGAGAGAGCAAGGATGGAATGGATGAAAATGACTTTCCACTTCAGGTGTGGTGTCTGATTTCATTTCATTATTGTGGTTGTTGTTCAATTGCTAAGTCGTGTTCAACTCTTTGCTACCCATGAAACTGCAGCACACCCAGGCTTCTCTGTCCTTCATTTCTCCCAGAGTTTTCTCAAACTCATGTCTATTGAGTCAGTGATGTCAACCAACCATCTCATCCTCTGTCATCCCCTTCTCCTCCTGACCTCGATCTTTCCCAGCTTCATAGTGTTTTCCCATGAGTCAGCACTTCACATCAGGTGGCCAAAAGTTTTGGAGCTTCAGCTTTAGCTGAATGGATAATGGATTATCAATGGATAATCAGGGTTGATTTCCTTTAGGATTGACTGGTTTGAGATCAAACCCATCAAATCAGTCCTCTCCCTGGGTCACTGTATCTTTTTAACATTTTTCCATTTTTGCTTAAATTAATTTGAGTGGGCTTCAGTAAGTGGCAGGCACCATTCATGAGTCTGAGAACATGACTACAAAAAACAAAATTATGGACTTTTCTACAAATTGGTCTTAGTACATAAGCATGATGAACAGCATTGATTCCACAGGAAATTGTGTACTAAGTCCCTGGTAACTAATTTATGGGGGTTTCCCTGGTGGCTCAGATAGTAAAGAATCTATCTGCAATGTAGGAGACCTGGGCTTGACCCCTGGGTCAGGAAGATCCCCTGGAGAAGGGAATGGCTACCCACTCCAGTATTCTTGCCTGGAGAATTCCATGGACAGAGGAGCCTGGTGGGCTACAGTCTATGGGATTGAAAACAGTTAGACATGACTGAGTGACTAACACACACACACACACAACCAACTTATAACATGCAACAATCCCATTTGTCAGCTAAGGAATTTTTATATATCTCTATAAATATGCATATATTAATAGCAATTTCTCAGTTAAACATTTACTACCTCATTTATTCATCCATACACACATAGCTAAATAAATCTTGATGTTTATAATCCACACTCCATAGAAACTGGTGTCCATATCTCAAACTCCTGGTCATGACCTCTTCTCATTCTTCTTGAAGATATTACATCAAATTTCTAATATATATTTTAAGTCTAAAATAAAGTTCTAAATCTAAAATATTTTTATGTTTCCATATAAAGCATAGTTCTAAGGCCATGTGTTTTGAAATCAGACAGACTGGTGTCCAAATCTTAGCTCTGTTACTTTGCACATAGTATTAAACTCTACTAGCCCATAGATTTCACATCTGTAAAAGGAGTATAATCATCTTTATCATATAAGATTAACATGAGGGTTAAATCAAATTAAGTAATATATAGATTAAGCCCATCTCTCCTAGTACAAAGTGAGCATTCAAAACTTACTAATATAAAGTAGTCACATGTGTGCGCATGCACACACGGGCTTAGTCTCTCAGTCGTGTCTGATTATTTGCGACCTCACAGACTAATGCAAAACAGGCTGCTCTGTCCATGAGATTCTCCAAGCAAGAATACTGGAGTGGGTTACCATTCTCTTCTCCAGGGGATCTTCCCGACCCAGGGATTGAACCCAGGTCTCCTGAATTGCAGGTGGATTCTTTATTGTCTAAGCCATCAAGGAAGCCTATAACGTGGCTATACTTTACTATTTGTTGAGCTAAACATCAAAAGAATTAGTTGACTTGGAAGCCCTTAAGAAACAATAGGCTTCTGCGTCCTCTTCTGATGAGAATATACCAGAAAGTGAAAGTAAACAAGTCCTATTTTGTAGCTAAGTGGTCAACTTTGTTTTTCTTTCCACTCTGATTCTCATAATTTTATTTCATCCCATGATATGTGGGATATTCTCACATTTCTCCTCTACCATATTTTAAGGAGGCAAATACAGTAATTCCATGAATACAAATACAACCTCAACCAAACTGCAAAAGAACAGCTGAAAGTGATATTTTTTTTTAATTAAACCTCTAAATCCATCTTACCAAACCTAGGGGGCAGATGTGGATACAAATGATGTATGAATTGCCATATAACCCCTCCCCATAAATAATCTCCTTACAGGACCTGGAAATGACACTGATTGAGAAATGGCATGCTATTTCTCACTTAAGGTTATTAACTAAGACACCTCTTTAACATTCTTCTCTCTCGCCTCTCTCCTCAGGGCGGCATTTCAGTATACAGTGCTAGTCTGGAATTGACATTTGTTCTGAAGGAGAAATTCATTTACCTGCAGCTTTTCCTGAACAACTTCTACATTAAGGAAACAACCTAAGATCCTTCCTTCAGTTAGCTTCCAGGAATCCATCCTTCAATTAGCTTCCTCAGCATCTGACAAATGAGTGAACGTTTTTCTAATCATTCAAATCCCAAGCAAGAAGGAATAACATTGATCTTTAATTGACCTTCTTAGTAGAAAATTAGAACTACCCTTTCCCCATAATGAAAGTCCTCTTAAACCTTCAAAAGGGGAGGAGGGGTCAATTAAAAGTCAAAAAGCACAGGCAGAAAAGCAAGTCCAGGTGACTACATGGTTAGAAACTATTTCATCTAGTACATTATTGCAGGTCCTGGGACTGACCATTCACCAAAGGGTAGAAACCTCTGACTAGGTGGGAAAACATTCAGATACAGAGAGAGCTCAGAGTTTCTCTTTTCATAAAGCACCCTGGCCTTGAATATGAAATGCAGAGTTTCTTCTTCACCAGAACCCACAGAATTTATCAACCCTGTGTTCTGCCTTTCACACCAGTAATTTTTTTCTTATTTGCTTATTTTTCCTAATCGCTATATCACTCAATCAGCCTTTTAGGGCTATTTTGAAAATATGAACAAACAAGATGAATAATAGCCAAGAAGTAGGCATAAAATAAATACAGTTGTTTTGTCTTCATAGTTTCTTTACATCTTGTTTTTGAAAACCCCAAGTCCACATATATTAATATATCTTTGCAAATGCTTTGGGCTTCCCTGGCGGCTTAGACTGTAAAGAATCTGCACATAATGCAGGAGGCCAGGGTTCAATCCCTGGGTCGGGAAGATCCTCTTGTTAGGTAGTTGGAATAAGATAAAGGAGTCCAGAGTGGCGGTGGCTAAAAGACAAAGAAGGAAAAAATCCACACAAATAGAACAAAGGAAGGTCCGAGGAGACCTCAGGTAGAACAAACAGCACTCCTGGCTAGCCCAGTTTACATAAGGCAGGCCCAGAAAGAGGAGAAAAAACGTATTAAAAGAGGAGCCAAAGGGCTGGCGGGGGGTCTCTCTCTTTCTCTCTCTCTCTTCTCTTCAATTCTTTTGGGTCAGCATGCCCTCACGCCTCAAGGATGTATTTTCCTTTATTTTCTAAATAAAACTGAGCTGTAACAGGGAGCTGTAACACTGGTCCGTCTGAAGGCTGTAACACTGGTCCATCGCTTCAAATTTTTGTTGTGATGAGACATAACCAGAGGGCATGGCTACCCATTCCAGTATTCCTCTCTGGAGAATCCCACGGACAGAGGAGCCTGGCAGGCTACTACAGTCCATGGAGCTGCAAAGAGTCAGACACAACTGAAGCAACTTAGNGGGAGCTGTAACACTGGTCCGTCTGAAGGCTGTAACACTGGTCCATCGCTTCAAATTTTTGTTGTGATGAGACATAACCAGAGGGCATGGCTACCCATTCCAGTATTCCTCTCTGGAGAATCCCACGGACAGAGGAGCCTGGCAGGCTACTACAGTCCATGGAGCTGCAAAGAGTCAGACACAACTGAAGCAACTTAGCACACATGATACAAATGCTTTATATGGAAAAATACATTGAAATAGTCTTTTTGCATATCCATCTCTCTTATTAAACTATAAGCTCCTAATTACAAAGTCCATGCTTTATACATTTTTGTAGTAGGGTGTAGGATAACATCTTGGAAATTTTACTTCTGTTTTTAATCCATTTGCATTTAAATAAGCCAAACTTAAGAATGAGTTTGAGTTGAAGTTATTTGAATAGAAGGCACATTATTGAACAGAACACCTAGCTTTGATACCAGAAAAGTTTGTATAAACTTTGACCTTTAAAAGTATATATGATAAAACACAACAACCCAAAACCTGTGGGACACTATAAAAGCAGTGCTAAGAGGAAAGTTCATAGCAAT
>SJYA01014468.1:0-10399 GCA_006410615.1 Neotragus moschatus
ACCAGCCTAGGATGAAGAACAGTGAGAATCAAGGGAAGAACTGGCCAGAGTCTCCCTGGAAGCTGACAAATCTTCAGGCAGTGGACAAACATCAGCCCAAGATTTGATAGGAGTGGCTGAATCTCAAAGACACTGAATGTTCTGCCAAGGCAGGCCTGACCCACTGACATTGGACGTCCTCTTGAGAAAACATGCATCCCTGACACGAAGGCCAGGGAGGCTGGGAGGCATGCCCCAGAAGACCGGGGCATCCCAGACATTTCTGAACTTCTGAGCCTTCAGGAGCAGCCCACTTCCCCACCCCATAAAGAACTGGTCCCCCTCCCAGGGAGCAAACTGGACCAGAAATCAGGGGAGCTGGCTGCCCTAATCTGCAGTAGGACCCACGGCACTACCAGCACGGAAACCAAGGAAGCACGGGAAGAGCTGATCATCTACTGCCCGGCCGCCAAGCAGAGCAAAGTCATTGTGCAGCACAGGCTGGACATTCCAGGCCTGGTGATGGAGGAGACGGACAACACCCACCTTCCCCTATACTGCTGCCCAGGGACTGCAGCAGAGGTCATTGGGTTGCACTGAGCTGCCAGGAGCCAGGGACCACGATGAAGGCTGCCGCCTCCCAGGAGGCCAGACCCACAGAGCAGGGCAAGTGGTCAACACAGTGCGGCCTCCTGGAGGCTTGATAAGTGGGTAACCAACCAAGGTATAGTTCAAACAACACTGAGGCCTAGGGCAGCCACCCCAGTAAACAGGTCAAGATCTCTCACTCAGGTTCAGCCACTGAGCCAGTTCTCAGGTTTGGAACTGAGGAACAGGAATGGGGCAGGTCCCTGGGAGAAGGATGCTGCCACACCACAGCAAACAGACATATAAATGACCCCATCCCCTCCCAAAGGACCTCGGATTCTGAGATGGTGAACCCACATAATGAGGTGGGACCACCAGAGGGGTGGAGGTTGCCAGACACATAGTCAATGTGACACCAACATGAGAGACATTATTAACTCTGACTCTGCGGCACCTTCCGAACGACCCCCTGGGCTGGGGTTTCTGGGCACAGGGGGTCAATGGGCAAGGGATGTAGGGCCAGGCCTGAGGATTTGTCAGTTAGTCTTGAGCTGGGGGACCTGGAATGCAGTATCCCCCAGGTGCAGGGATTAGTGAGACATCTGTCGAGGAGTTCTTCAGAACCTCGGGGACCGTGTGATGTGAGGGAAAGATGGTAAGGCCGAATGAAAAGCCAGTGTGAACTCCATTGATTAAGAGGAAAAAGAAAAAGAGGGGGTATACATGCCCCACTCATGAACTGGAGAACCTTCTCACTTCTGGTGGCACCTCATGGGCATCCTCTGCTCTTGACTCCTCACACCCTCTCTGTGCTTGGCCAAGTTGCCATGGTGGGCACACAAGTATTCAAAGGGTAGCCATACAGGGTTCCTGCCCAAAGCATGATAGTCCACTCACTGAAGTCCTCTCACCATGAGTATGGGATGGCAATGCACACTCCAGTCCACCCTCCCTGCTTCTCATTCTTGCAAACTAAACAGCTGGATCCATTCTGTGGGCCGCAGCCTGGTGTTCAGAAGACCCTCCAGTGCTGGAGGTTGTGGCACCCAAGTCATGGCCAACCTGCCCAGATGGAGGACAGTGAAGGCCATATAGACCCCAGAGCTTGGGAGTGATGGATATGTGGAAACCAACATCTCCCACCCCTGGGTCAGATGTGATATAAAAGCCTGTGATGTGAATGCAAGCAGAGCAGCGTCAGAGGGACACAGAATATCTCCCAGCCCCCCTGGGTGGTGCCCCATCCCCTGTGCAGTCAGCACTCTGAGGAGGGGCAGCAGAGTGGCCACCTGTGTCCACAGGTTCCATGTGTGCCATGTCCTCTCAAAGAACTGCAGTGGAACTGAGATGAAATCAGAATTACATCCAGCTCTCAGGCTGGCCCCTCCATCTGGGCCATATGGAGAGGGGTGCAGTCAACAAGAGCTGCCCTGGGAACAAAGGGGAAGTAGGTCTGGCTGACCTCCCAGAGCTACATGGCTACCCCTGGGCTTGTCCTGCATGTGGGAGTCTAAGGCCCAGAACCAAAGCTAGGCAGGTACCGAGGGACTGAAATAGATGTGAGGGAGCCCTCTCTCATGGGCAGAGTGCTGGACACCAGGGCAGTGTCTACTCAGGGACTGCTCACTCCAGGTGCCAAGCCTGGGGGTGGATGGTGGCCCCCAGCGGGAGGACCTGACAAACACAGGCTGACCTGTGGGGCACTTATGGCTCTGAGACACCCGGTAAATACTGAGTCCATTGTTAGCCTGCAAACAGAAGAGGACAAATCTGTAATACAAACACCAGGGCAGGATGAGCACCCAGACCCTAAAAGAAGTGCCCACAACTCGGTACAGATAGGACACAGAGCTCAGTGGAGAGATGGGTAACAGGCATTTCAGAGAGGAAACCACATCGGCCAAGGAGGACACAAGGGAAACCAAGAATCTGGGTTGAACCTGTCCCAGGTCAGTGCTGCCCACAAACGTACATCAAGGACAAAGTGGAACCCTCACAAAGCCTCAGAGATCCAGGTGGGGTGGGAGGCAGCACTCCGCATGGCTCAGTCCTCACATCTGGGTATGTGAGGAGAGCTGGGGCCAGCAGCAGGGAAGGGATGGATGCAGAGAAATGCCACGGAGCAGAGCCTCACAGCTGCTACCATCAGCAGGCACACTTCATGGTGTCCAGTTCACTGGGCAAGGTCTAGTTCAAAACCAGGATGCAGGAAGAACAGAAGCAGCCCACCCACTGTTCACAGGACCCTCCCTCATGATCTGAAACCACTACTGGTTTCGGATGTGTCTGGGGTGTCTGGAAGCAGCTGGTAACCAGTCTTGGGGTGAGGAGAAGGGCGCCAGCATGAGGGAGTTTGTGGTGATTGCTTGGGTCCCCACGGTGCTGAGGCCTCAAATTCAGGAGGCAGCTCCTGCCCCTCAATTCGTGGTCAGGAGGCTTCTGCAAAGAGAGAGCAGGCTGCTTGCTGGAAAGGAAACCACTGCTCCAACTCAACATTCCCACAGCAGCAGTTGTGTAGGCACCCAGCTAACAGGAACCAGGGAGATCCTGGCCTTGCCTTCCTGGGTCTCGGCGACCCTGTGGGGGTCCAGACTCGTGCACAGCTGCCACAGTCTGGGAGAAAGTAGGGGACAAAGGCGGGCAGCAGGAAGATGCAGGATGCCCCAGAACTCCCAGATGAGAGTGCCTGATACTTGGGCAGATAGAGAAAGGGGTGTTGCAGTCATGCCTGGAGGGAGGACAGTAGGTGGTCAGGACAAGAGGAGCCAGTGGTCCAGGGACAGAACTGCATGAGAAAGTGTGGGGGCCCGGATGAGCTCTGCACAGAGCCCAGGGCTAGCACAGCCACCAGAGTGCTGGGTGACAAGGAAGGAGACCTGGGACTACTGGAAGCCCCCCAGGGTACCACGGATGGGTTGGGGCTTAAATAGGAGAGGGCTCTGCTGTGCTTTCCATCCAGGGTTGAGGACAGATGTGCTTGGAGCATGACACAGAATTAATGGTGTATGCAATACTGGCTGGAGGAGGAGAGACAAGAGGGGTCCAGACTGATAGGGGTCTGTAGGCTGACAGCACCAGCCCCAGGCCATGAGGCCTGAGCTCAGCTGGTAGCAGTGGGGACAGGAAAGGGAGTATTTACTGTGATCAGGCACTTGGGAAGCAGGGACACAGCAGGTAGGGTGGCAGTCAGGAGCAGAGTCAGGTGGCTTCCCTGGGTGGGCTGAGCCCAAGAGGACAGGAAACTGTTTTGAAGGTGAAGCTGCCTTTCTCTGAGACATCTCAGGTTCCAGGGGCAGCAGGAAACACAGTGAAGATTTTCCTTCACATCTGCAAAAAAAAAAAAAAAAAACAAACAGATAGACTGTTGCTCAGCACTGGGCCAGCAGTCCTAGGGTGGCTTGGAAGGAGCCAGCCTGGGCTTTCAGCCCAGAGATGGGAAACAGCCCAAAGGCTGTGCCTCTACCTGCTTCCCTGGCCTCTGGGGTCCACTCTGAAGCTCAGATGCAGTTGCTGAAGACCCTGGGTTGTGGTCATTTTGACTCTCACTGAGTCTCATGGACTGGACACTTATGGCAAGGACTCAAAAGGGTACAGCCTGGCCTCCGCCATGAAGCTGGACAGGCCCACTCTCCACAGGTTCCCTGGCTCCACAGCTTCAATCCTGTCAGCCCCACCCACCTCTGATAGCTCCACCCAGGCCCAGTCCCGCCCCACCCTGCCTCCTTCTCCAGAAGCTCCTTCTCACCCAGGTCTTTCCCACACTTCAGTCTCTGACTCCTTGCCCTGTTCCTCCTGCCTCCGCCCCTCTCTTCTGCCCAGCCACTCACTTCCTGGTCCTCCTCTGGGTCCTGCTCCAGGCCACTGATCTGGAGGCTCCTCCCAACCTGACCTTCCAGGTGCCTCAGAGTGTGGTGGATCCTGTTTCATCTCCTACAGACAGGGCTGGTGAGGGAATGTGCCTTTGTTCATATGTGCATGTCTGTGTACGTGTGTGTCTATGTAAATGTGTGCATGTGTACCTGTATGTGTACAGGCAGCCATACACAACAGAAATGATAGGTGTCAGTGTTTGTGGGTGCCATGCAACTGAGGCCAGCCAGTGCTCTCAGCAGTCTCGGTCCTGGTGGTGGACCACTGTCCTGCCTGGTAGCCACAGCCTGGCCATCTCAAAGTGCCCATGACTCACTCTGTTTGAAGGAAGGGGGGACCTGCTTCATGCATGGAGGTTACCTCCAGGCAGGGCTTTCCAGGCTCTGGGACCAGGGATGCCTGCTATGCGGCCAAGCAGCACCTTCAAGTCCCCTCCATGGCCACAGTCCCCACCTGCTTTCTTTCCACGTGTGTCCTGGTGATGCCCTGGGACACATGTGAAGGCATCCTTGACCTCCTTCCAGTCTCGTACTCTGCCCCTAGACTGACCCCAAGTGAGCCCCACCTGCCCCCTATGAGCAGCCCCTACCCAGGGCTGACCCTGCAGGGCTCAGCTGCTTGTTCACGGTTCCCCTCCTGGTGGGGCCCAACCACGAGTCCATGGAGGGCAGCCAACTGAATATGGTGACCCCAGGATCCTTACACAGTGGCTGTGTGAGGAGAGGAGTCATTTTCTCTGGTTCCTTGTGGGGGTCTCCTGGACTATAAATCACCATCACTCCTGGGGGATGGGTTTCTGTGCTGTAGACTGAGGCATTGTGGGGTCCCTACCCAGCCACGTGAGGACAGGCCAGCTGCTGTGATGAGCAGAACCAACCCTAAGGGAACCTGCACATGTGTTTCTCATCAGTTAGGCCCTACTGTGTCCTTGTGGTCTGAGGCCTCTGCTGAGGAGAAGACCACGGTGGCTTGTTCTCAAAGATTTGTGTATTGTCACTGATGATTTTCTTCCTGTTCCTCTAGTCCTCGTGCAGGTGAAGATGCTCAGTCAAGCAGTCAGAAGTGTGTTTTCTCCTCTGGCCACGAAGCAGGCACCTTCTGCTTTAAGTGGTAGAAGCACTTGAGCCCCATTTTGCTCAGGCATTCCACCCACACTGATGAGATTCGCAGGCGCCCAGGAGGGGATGAGTTGGCTGACAAACTGAATGGTGGAAACTGGCAAGCCTGGGATCCAGTCACATACCCTAGTAGAAGATATAGCAATGGCCAAGCTCTAGGGGCCAACCAGGCTATCTGGGAACCAAGCCAGACCCAGTGAAAAATGTGACCCTTTTTCACTCAGCAGGTGGGCAAAGTTTCAACCAACTGATGATGCTCAAGGCCAGCCAGGGCGTGAGGACATAACACCTTTGCCTGTGGTTGCTGGAGTGGAAACGGGGAATGCCTTTGTGGAAGGCCATTTGCTGGTGTGTGTCAGCACCTCGGGTGTGTGTCCTTTGCCCTGGGCCTCCTCCTGCATGGCTCTTCAGTGAGTGTGTGGTCATCTTGAGTGGCTGCATTGGCAGAATGAGTTTTCCCTTCCCTTCCATCAGGGAGAAGCATCAGTAACTTATTGGATCCCTGAAACTGGGAGATGTAAACAGACACCATGTAAGGTGAAAACATGCACATGAAGTTGTGCAGATGAGGAGGAGTGTACCTGAGGTCCTGGGACTGGAGAAGACATCCCCTACTCCCCCCTTGCCCTGGCAGAGAGATGTCAGGGCAGGGCTGACTGTCTGGCTTCATTTGCTGGCAGTTGCATCAGGATGGCACCTGGTGGCTCAAAGTACAAACCTTGTTGGTTCAGGAGGCTAGCAGCCGAGGTTGAGGTGTTGGCTGACGTTGGCTCTCATGAGGGCTGTGGAGAGGATCTGTCCCATCTCGTCCCCCCTCTCTTCCAGGGCATTGCTGGTCATGGTCAGACTATCTGGGCTTGGAGAGCTCTGCCTTCCTCTTCACCCCAGTTCTCCTGTGTGCCTGTCTGTCTCTAAATATGTTCTTTGTATGGGGACAGCCACCCTGTTAGAGGAGGGTTGAGCTCACTTGACCCCCATCAGCTCTGTGAAGACCTTTTCTTTGTATGTAACATCACACCAAGGTACTTGGGATTGAGACTCCAGCACCTGACTCTGAGGGGACACAATGTGATTCCTCACCCCCTACAAAGGCTCTGAGGAAGGAACACACTGGAATGTTCCAAGGATGAAAGGATGACCTTCATGGCTACTGGGGGTAAATCCAGGGGCGAAGAGAGCAGGCCACCAGTTTAGGAGCCAGATCATTTGGGGCCTTGTGGGCCTGTGATAACTATGACTGCTGTGCTCAGGGAAGGAAAGACCCTGGAGGCTCTGGGCTGGGTGCCCCTGGGACCGTGTCCCCGTCCTCACAGCCACATGGAAACAGAGGCTTCCAGCCAGGTGCTGAGACCCTGCTCAGGTTCAGGCTGGTGCCTCTGTTCCTTCCCCTCCAACCTCTTCCAGTGAACAGGGACCCCCTTCCAGTTATAAAGAAAGAGATGAGGATAGAGGTGCGTGTGGTCAGGTCCCCTGCAGTCATGCGGTATTTCTCTATCCTTTGGTGCCTCCTCAGGTGTCAAACGAGGTGACAGTAACCTAGCAGGTTATTTGAGTTTTGAATTCTGTGATTCCCTGCATGGTGCTGTCCCAGGCCCTGGCAAGGACAGGGAGTGCACCCATCTCAGAGGTTCCTACTCTTTGTTCTTTCTCTAGGCTCTGGGCAGGGGCCAGGGCATCTGATGACAGTGGAGGCTGTGGTGTGGGAAGGGCTGGGAGGAAGGTGGCTCCTAAAGGCATGGGGAAGATAACTGGCAGGGCTGTCTGAGGTCCAGGGCAGCCCCAGGACCAAGGCCAGGTTGGTTAGCACAGATCTCTCCTCATCAATCTTGGTCTAAGATGGGGGATATGCAGAGCATGGGCAAGGATGTGCCCAGGAGCTGAGGGGTGGGTTAGGGTCTGGGGTGGGAGAAGTCAAGCCCAGGACAGTGCCTGTTTGTGTTAGGAGTGGACCAGAGCCTGCCCACTGCACTGTGAAGCCAGGGAACCCACCCTCCCTCCTCAGTGCTTCTAGGGTTTTGGTCCCCTCTGTCTTGGAACTCACCACCTGCCTCTCTCCCACTGTCCTGCCCTCCTTGTTTGACCTCCCCACAGACTGCATATGATGGATGGGTCCTCTGGGTCACCACCCTCCTATCAGTGGACCCCGTGGAGATAAATGGAAAAGCCAGATCTCTCTGACCCCCGCACAGGCTCGGAGGATGCTCTGGCATGTGGGGCTGAGGTCTGGCCCAGGGCTGTGAGCTTGGAGGCTACTGTGTCAGGCACCTGACGTTTGTGGTTCTGTGTATCCACAGCCACATGAGGCCCTGGGAGCCCTGGGAGGTGAAGTTCAGCTGTCTGTCCTTCTGACAGCCTTATGGAGGTTTCATCTTAAATGGTGTCAAGCTCCTGGAGTGACAGTGGAAGCCCATGTTACGTGACCACTGGCACTGTACCCTGGCTGTCCAGCTAGCACATTGGTACTGGGTGGATGTGGCCTGGAGGGAGCTGCTGGGGCAGAGGCTGGGTATGAGCCACACCCAGATCCAGGCCTTGCTGTGGGATGGGGACGAGTTCAGCCTCAGTGATCATGGGCAAGTGAGGCCCTGCCCCACACTGCCTGCATGGCCCCTGGTGCTGCCCTGGATCTCAGCCAGGTTGTGTCCATTTGTTTTTGGTTGAATCAGTTGGTGGGGGGTGGGGAGGCTAAGATTTCTTCAGAGGGACAACGAGGGTACCTTGGCTGGGAGACAATGGCACGAGGTGGCTGACCATCTCCCTGGCCTCAGTCTCGGTTTGTGCTCTGAGCAGAGGCGGGTCCAGGTCTGCACACGGCACTTTGTGTGTGTGTGTGTGTGTGTGTGTGTGTGTGTGTGTGCGTCCCCACATATGTCTGTGTGCCCGGCAGAGACTATGAGAGGCAAGAAAGCACCCAGCCTGGGTTCAATACTCACACTGCCAACAGCTGTGCCCGAGCAAATCCCCTGATTCCCCAGGGGTGAGGCCCCACAACACCTCTCTGCTGGTAAATCTTTTGGGGACCTGATGCCTACTGGCTCCCGCCGGAGCCCTCCTGCTCTGTCCCTGTGGCCTGCAGTGGTCAGACTGAGAGCTGCCCATGGCCACATGGGTTCATGGAGCACCAGGCCTCTACCTTTCATTTTGCTCCCTCCCTGGCTTGGCTTCACACCGAATTCCCTTCTCCAAGGTGAGCCCATCTGAAAATGCTCATCCAGAGGACCCAGTTGACCTCAGGTTTCTTCCATGATATGGTCTTAGTCTCTAGCAGGCATGACTTTGGATCACCTTGTTTTCCTTCTGTGTCCTGTCTTTGCACACAGGTCTCGTGGAAATGAGGGACACTTTGCTGTGCCCAGAAAACCTAGATCCTGATGAGGCAGAGGAGCTGGAGAATCAAGCCCTGCTACCCAACTTTTGACAGAAGTACCTGAGTGTGCTCGCCAAGCCCTGCTAGCTGCTGCAACCCATCCCTGGGAGGGGTGAGAAGGACATCTTCCAGATGGACATCCCCGAGCACCTATCCCCTTTGGGCAGGAGGCCTGTCCAGGATGGGCTCTTGAGAGGAAGGTGACCAAGAGACCTGCACATGGTAACACTGTCCAGTCACCACTGCTCCCTGGACGTGCCCATCTGGTTCCGTCTCAATCAGCTCCACCCTGGGGTGTGCTGCCAACTTGGTGCAGGTTGGGGGTTTGGGATACCCCTTGTGCAGTGCTGCTTGGGTCTCAGCATGAGTCTCCAGGACCTTGACCTTTATGATAAGATGGTATTGCCACTCATTTTGGCCCTGCTGGGTCTGGGTGGTTGAGAGAAATGTGTTGTTATGAAACCGGTTGTTGTTTTTCCCTCTGTATTCTGGTCCAAACTCCCTGATGTTGAATCAGTGTCTGTGGGTGATGGGGGAAGACCTGGGGTGGGGCTGAGCATGAGCAGCTGATGAGGCTTCTGGCAGGTGGAGAGGCCCACAGGCCCAGAAACAGACCATGGTTTGTCCTTGCAGGTGACCCTTGCCCTGCTCTAATGTGTCTCTTGGCTCAAAGCATGTATGTGGTGCCTGGCTGCCTCACATCCAGACAGGCTCCTAAATGCACCTGTGAGGGCAGAGTGACAAGGGCTGGTGTTCACTTCGTGGAAACCTTGTACTGGTCTTTGGGTTTGATGTCATGTGTTTGTAAGGCCCTTGGTGGGTAGGGTGACCCTGCTTTCTAGTCAGCCTCTTGAGGGGTGGTCCCTGGATCAGCAGCTGGAGATGCTCAGCTGCTGAGCAGAAACTTGTGGCATCGTTGGGGGACCCAGGAGAAGTCCCTTCTGCTTCAGGGTGCATGACTCAGGGAAGGTGACACCCCCAAGGTCAGAAGCACAGCTGGGCCATCTGCTGAGCAGTGACCAGCCTGTCCTGGCTGGCCTCAGGACTCGGCTACTGAGCCAGACCCTTGGTCAAGCATGTGAAATGCTGCTGCTTTTATTGTAAAGGGACCGCAGGGACCAGACAGAAGCCTGCATGGGACGTGGGCTTCCAGCCTCATCTGGCTCACCCTGTGCCATATGAATAGCATGGACAGACAGAAAGAACACAGACTTGCAGTTCTCATTCAATTATTTATTTACTCCTGTGTAGTTTTGTTCCACTTTATTAGAGCCAAAAATTGATTTTTGATTACAAGAGAGTACTTTTGAGTGTCCCTAGGAACCTGAGAGGTCAGGGAGTGGGCTTGTCCTTGACCTGCTCACAGAGTACACATTTGTAATCTGAGGACTCTCCCTGCTCCTCCTCTGCCTCAGGGGCCTCGTTTGGGGTCGTGAAGGAAAGGGCTGCTGTCAGGATGGAGTAACAGGTGTTGTAC
>SJYA01014469.1:0-10402 GCA_006410615.1 Neotragus moschatus
AAAAAAAAAAAAAGTGAACGTGGTAGTCCTTCACTCATGTTTAACTTTTTGTTACTCCATGAACTGTAACTCACTGGATTCCTCTGTCTATGAAATACTCCAGGCAAGAATACTGGAGTGGGTAGCCACTCCTTTCTCCAGAGGATCTTCCCAACTCAGTAATTGAACCTGTGTCTCCTGCACTGCAAGCAGATTCTTTACCATATGAACTACCAGGGAAGCCCACTTTCTGCTTTCCTGCCCCTCTAATCATTAAATTTCACCTGATGAAGGTGATGTGCTCCCCTTCAAAGAAAAGGATGTCATAAACACATGCATCAAATATAAGACACAATTCAGCTTGTGAAATGCTATCAGTTCAGTTCAGTTCAGTTCAGCCACTCTGTCGTGTCTGACTTTTTGAAATCCCATGGAATGAAGCATGCCAGGTCTACCTGTCCATAACCAACTCCCACAGTCTACTCAAACTCATGTCCATTGAGTATGTGATGCCATCTCCATCAGTGCCATTTCAGTAGGTGAAATGCTATAATGTAACTTAAATTCAGGCATTGCTTCTAAATACTGGCCATTTCTTTCACTTCTCTCTGAGTTTTTCTTGCCCAATTTTATAAGATACTTTGTTCTGTTTTTGAAAAGAAAGGTCATTAAAAAAAAAAAAAAAAAAAAAAAAGGAAAGGTGGGACAAGCCCAGTCCGGTACTCAGGTAAATTATCTGGAATGTTCATTGCTTCCACTGTCTCGTTTTGGCACAGTGAAAATTGAATGGAGACATTAATTATTTGGAGTTTAGGTTGAGGATTCAATAAACATATATTAAAGAAACAATCCTTCCCCTAAAGTATGTTTACTTATTACAAGAAGAACGATAATCTTCAGTCACGTCATGACTGTTGCTCAGTCCTGTCTGACACTTTGCAACCCCATGGACTGCAACACACCAGACCTCCCTGTCCATCACCAACTACCGTAGATGACTCAAACTCATGTCCATCAAGTAGGTGGTGCCATTCAACCATTTCATCCTCTGTCATCCGCTTCACATCTGGCCTTCAATCTTTCCCAAAATCAAGGTCTTTTCAAATTAGTCAGTTCTTCACATCAGGTGACCAAAGTACTGAAGCTTAAGTTTCAGCATCAGTCCTTCCAATGGATAACTATTATCTTAGGAACTTATAAAAGGAAAACCAAATGACTGTGATCTTAATTGATTTAGATGACTTCTCTTTCATTGTATGACCCTGGTCAACAAATTCACATATCTCAAGAGGATAATGAAGTAGTGTAAATCGCAAAAAGGCAGGTGTGGTTCATTTACAAAGTTATTTAAATGTGACCTTCGTCTATTCTTGGCACTGTAGCTATAAATAAGTGTCATTATAACAATGACATACCTAGTTATGTGCTATTGAAAGAAAGTGTAGATTTTTCTAGCATGGCCTTCATGTTGAGAAATACATTTTATTATTTTTTATATACTTTCTAAACTTTATTGGTAATATAATTCCTATTATCAGTGTTTCCTTTTACATGCTTTAAATAACTTAGAATTCTTGTTGTAGAGTATATCCTTATTCCCTACAAGAGTTAAAATGAGGTAATTACAATAAAATCGTTACAGTTTAGGGATGTGTCTGTCAGCCATCTTAGAATAATTATATCTTCTCCTAAGAGGAAATTTTTCATACATTACTTTCCCCCAATAACACATTTAGTGTATTATTACCGTCAAGACCAGCACAACAAGCAAGGTTTCCAAAAGCACGATACAGCGAGAGAATGAGAAAGAGACACAAGAATTCAGAGAAAAGTGAGGATCAGGAGACCAACACCACTCCAAGGTGAAGGTGTTAAAACTGAATCCAAGCCAGCTTTGTTATACTTTGAACCGTGAATCAAAGAATATGCAGGGAATTTAACTCATGTGGCCTTAAAGGCCAAAGAACAAAATGATCATTAACCACTGAGTAATTAGGAAACAGTAATCAATAACAAATAAGTAACTAAGACTAATATTCTTATCTATAGATTTTCCTCCGGATACGTAAAACATGTGACTTTGAGAAGCCAGTTGAGAAAGAGTCTGAGGTCAGTTTTCCAACCCCAGAATCATGTCTTGTTTTCAAGATTATGAGTTATTTCCTCTGGACTTGTCCCAAGAGTCTCATGTCTTATAGCATCCAGTTTATCAATAATTATAAATTTCTTTTGCAGGCCTTTGCTGGGGCCTGCTTTTCTTTTATTCTTCCTGTCTCTTACAATTACTTCTCCAACAATGTGTTTAATACATTTAATACATTATTGCTCCCCAAATATGTTTAATACATTATTGCTCCTTCATTTAATATTCACCATGTGTATATATAAAAATATACACATATTGCTAATGTACTAATTGCTTACCTGGTTTTCAAAAAAAAGAAAAAAAAAAGGTTTATTTTGTAACCTAGGAACCAACTTTTGCCCTCAATAATTGACTGTAATATAGAAAGACAAGGACATCTTGAAATGTCTTAAAAGTTAAATTAGATTTGGTGAGGGCCACCAGAGATAGCCAAGAGTGGATAAAATGAACATACATCACAAGTGAGGGGCTATCTTTAAAATGACCTTGAGGTTACAGTGGCAGATTAGAAGACAGACACGGCTTCTATAAACATGTATCTATTCCACTCACTTAAGCCCAATCAGCTGTGAAAAAATTAGTTTCAATTACTGATGCTTTAGACACCACATCAAAATTATAATAAAAACAAAGGAACATAATTTCAAAGAGAAGCAATATTTAAAGGAATTATCAGTGGTCAATTCATGCTAATGTTTGCTAGAAAAAATAAAAGCTTTTCAACTATAAAAAGAATAGCAGAGAAGCATTTAAAAATATGATTGCCTTTATGTAAAGAAATTGTATTAAGTTAGATATCGAAAATACATAGTTCATGCTTACTAGCTTATTTTGGTCTTTAAAATACTTTCTGATGTGGCCCATTTATAAAATCTTTACTGAATGTTTTTACATTATTAGTATAGTTTTATGGTTTAGTTTTATGGACATGAGACATCTGTGATCATAGCTGTCTAACTGGGAACCAAACACACATGCACCACATTAGAAGGTGACGTTTTAACCACTGGATTGCCAGGGAAGTCCCCTATGTTATTTCTTTATACCACGTGTATTTACGAGTTTGAAAGGAATAGGCCTTAGATGACACGATGTGAGTAGTGGAAAAATGACAAAGGACCAGTTTATTTTAATTTCCTTTACTTTAGACATCACTGGAACCTGAGCAAACACAATGTTAAAGGAAAACTGCACCGAGGTGACTGAGTTTATCCTCCTAAGACTGACAGATCGAGCTGCAGCCTATCCTTTTTGTGGCCTTCCTAGTCATTTATCTGATCACAGTCATTGATAATGTGGGCATGGTTTTGTAAATCAGAACTGAATCAAAGCTTCAGACTCCAATGTACTTCTTCAGCCAAGTCTCCTTTGTAGATTTCTGTTATGCCAGCACTGTTGCTCCTCAGATGCTAGTCAATTCTTATCAAAGAGAAAAAGTATTTCCTGCCGGGATCCAGCCCCGGCAGGCCCAGGGAATTCGAAGCATGGGTGGCATCGGTGAGGAAAAAACTTATTCATTTAGAGATATAAGATTTAGGAAATAATAGTATAGTAGGAAAATTTTAGATAGAGAAAAGAGGCTAAATAACTTGGTTTACATGGAAAGCCAATAAAGTTCCAGACAAGGAGCTTGCACCATCTACATTGGGCCACCGGCTTTCGTTTGAATTTGGGAGAGTGCCCCACCCTGGGCTCTCTCTCTTATGGATCTTAGCAGCTGGGACAAGTAAGTAGACATGGCGAGCCTTCACGCCCGAGATGGGAATTCAGCCTGAAATTAGAGTAAAGAAAAGACATGGGGGAAGCCCAGCATTGGTGCAAGACTCCAAATACTATTTTTCAAAATCAGCTCATATACCCCAAGTTGTGCATAATGGAATATGCAGAGTTATGCGGGGGCAGCATTCCTGACCCTCATTGAGACAAGGCTTTCTTTTTGCATACCCTCCCATATACAAAAGGTCTCAGGTAGTTTACATTATCTTCTGGCCAAGAGGCCTGTTAACATTTTTATGGCTCTCTTCCTGGACAGTTGTCTATCAACCAGAAAACTCCTTTTCCCTAGAAGTGTTTTTTCTTTACTCTGCATTACCCTCAAAATACTAAATGAAGTTACATTCCTATAGAACAAAGGTGCAGTGGGTTGTAACAAAGAAAGTACTTCAAAGATCTAATATTGCTAATATCAGGTCTACTACCTGTTTTTCTATATATCAATTATATCTTACAAATAAAAGATATGAAAATTTGGCAGCAAGTATTGGCTCAACAAATGAAACGTTTAATCAGTCCTATTCTAATGATTTTGACTCTTCGGAAGCTCCTACATTCCCAGGATGTTTTAAGCTTCCTGTGCCTCCCGCACTCAGGAAGCCTCAAACAATCACATGCGCAGCTCTAAGAGTCTTGCAGGCAGGCTAGAAAGCCATCAGAGGGGTTTTTGGATTGAAACATTCTATCAAATGCAGAAGACTAAAGCCCTTAGCTGACTTTTTCCAGAGAATGTCAGAAGAGTGGAAAAGCAGACAGATTCTTATTTTGAGGGGGGGGGGTACATACCAGGAAATGCCAGGGAGAAAACCCCTGAGATTTGACTAGTCCTTGCCCATCAAAATCTCCTGCCACGTGACCTTGTCACGGGTGGGATTCCTCTCACTGGCTTCTGGCAATTTCCTTCCTTGGTTATGTCATACAATTTAACTTTTTCATTGCCCTGGTGATCACAGATTATTATATTTTGGCAGTGATGGCTTATGATGGCTACATGGCCATCTGCAAACACTCGCTATATGCCAGCAAGATGTCCCAAAGTGTCTGCCTCTCTCTCGTTGCTGCTCCTTATATTTAAAGCTTTGTAAATGGTCTTGCCTAGNGTTCCAGACAAGGAGCTTGCACCATCTACATTGGGCCACCGGCTTTCGTTTGAATTTGGGAGAGTGCCCCACCCTGGGCTCTCTCTCTTATGGATCTTAGCAGCTGGGACAAGTAAGTAGACATGGCGAGCCTTCACGCCCGAGATGGGAATTCAGCCTGAAATTAGAGTAAAGAAAAGACATGGGGGAAGCCCAGCATTGGTGCAAGACTCCAAATACTATTTTTCAAAATCAGCTCATATACCCCAAGTTGTGCATAATGGAATATGCAGAGTTATGCGGGGGCAGCATTCCTGACCCTCATTGAGACAAGGCTTTCTTTTTGCATACCCTCCCATATACAAAAGGTCTCAGGTAGTTTACATTATCTTCTGGCCAAGAGGCCTGTTAACATTTTTATGGCTCTCTTCCTGGACAGTTGTCTATCAACCAGAAAACTCCTTTTCCCTAGAAGTGTTTTTTCTTTACTCTGCATTACCCTCAAAATACTAAATGAAGTTACATTCCTATAGAACAAAGGTGCAGTGGGTTGTAACAAAGAAAGTACTTCAAAGATCTAATATTGCTAATATCAGGTCTACTACCTGTTTTTCTATATATCAATTATATCTTACAAATAAAAGATATGAAAATTTGGCAGCAAGTATTGGCTCAACAAATGAAACGTTTAATCAGTCCTATTCTAATGATTTTGACTCTTCGGAAGCTCCTACATTCCCAGGATGTTTTAAGCTTCCTGTGCCTCCCGCACTCAGGAAGCCTCAAACAATCACATGCGCAGCTCTAAGAGTCTTGCAGGCAGGCTAGAAAGCCATCAGAGGGGTTTTTGGATTGAAACATTCTATCAAATGCAGAAGACTAAAGCCCTTAGCTGACTTTTTCCAGAGAATGTCAGAAGAGTGGAAAAGCAGACAGATTCTTATTTTGAGGGGGGGGGGTACATACCAGGAAATGCCAGGGAGAAAACCCCTGAGATTTGACTAGTCCTTGCCCATCAAAATCTCCTGCCACGTGACCTTGTCACGGGTGGGATTCCTCTCACTGGCTTCTGGCAATTTCCTTCCTTGGTTATGTCATACAATTTAACTTTTTCATTGCCCTGGTGATCACAGATTATTATATTTTGGCAGTGATGGCTTATGATGGCTACATGGCCATCTGCAAACACTCGCTATATGCCAGCAAGATGTCCCAAAGTGTCTGCCTCTCTCTCGTTGCTGCTCCTTATATTTAAAGCTTTGTAAATGGTCTTGCCTAGACCAACTTGATGCTCCGTCTCTCCTTCTGTAGACCCAATGAAATCAACCACTTTTACTGTGTGGACCTACCTCTCCTAGTCCTGGCCTGCTCAGATACTTATGTCAAAGAGATTACCATGTTTGTAGTTGCTGGTTTCAACCTCATGTGTTCTCTCACCATCATCCTCATCGCCTATATTTTCATCTTTACATCCATTCTGTATTTTGTAACCATCCATTTTGTATAAGGGAGGCACAAGCCTTCTCCACCTGTGGGTCTCACCTGACGGCTGTCACTATAGTTTGTGGGACATTGTTCTGCATACGTCTGAGACCCCTTCTGAGACATCTATAGAACAGGGGAAAATTGTAGCTGTTTTTTATATCTTTTTGAGTCCTATGCTAAATCCTTTGATCTACAGCCTTTGAAACAAAGATGTTAAAAGAGCACTAAGGCAAGTAATTCAAAGGAAATTGTTCACCAAATAGGGTAAACATTTTGGTCACAGTATTCTCTGAGCATTTATATTAAGTCATTTTTTGTCTTTTGTAATTGGCCTATTATATTTATAATAATTTGTCAAATTATTATCTTGTGTTCCTTTAGTTTATTTAAAATGAATATTGCACAGAAATTAAAATGCAAGACCAGACAACATTATTATTGCTCTATAAAATTGATAAAGGACAGAAAATTATTTTGACAGTACTCAGAGGGATACATGTTATAAAAGGCAGAATTTCAAAAAAATGTTACACATATGACAATTTGTTAGATATTGGGGGTTTAAAATTTCCAAGTGGTTTTCCAGAAAATTTCAACCATAGCCAGTGTGATTTTGTTTATTTATTTGTTTGTTTTTCCTTCATTCAAATTATGTATCAATGAAGATCTTTCAGAATATCATGCTGAGGCAGTCCTAAGATGGTGGAGGAATAGGATAGGGAGACTACTTTCTCCCTCACAAATTCGTCAAAAGAATATTTCAACGCTGAGTAAATTCCACAAAACAACTTCTGAATGCTGGCCGAGGACATTAGGCACCAAGAAAAGCAGATAATTGTCTTCAAAAACAGGTAGGAAAAAATATAAAAGGCAAAAAAGGAGACAAAGGAGGTAGGGAGGGAGTTCCGTCCCGGGAAGGGAATTTTAAGAAGAGAGGTTTCCAAACACCAGGAAACATTCTCACTGCCGAGTCTGTGGCGAGCCTTGGAAGGACAGAGGGCAACATAACAGGAAGGAAAAATAAATAAATAATTAAAAACAACAGATTATGTACCCAACGGTTCTCCCACTAGAGAAGCAGCACAGATGCCTGCATCCACCACTAACAAGTGGGGGCTGGGCAGGGAGGCACGGGAGGCGTGGGCTGCAGTGCTTTGTAAGATTCGGGCCGGAATGCCCCGTGCATAACCAGAGTGAACTAACTTGGGCTAGCAAACCAGACTGGGAAAGCTACCATGTGAAAAGCTCGAACATAAGATACCACCAGGACCATGCACAGAACAAAGGATGGAACATAAATAGCCATCTGCAGACCATCCCCCTCTGGTGATAGGCAGCCAGAGCCATAAGGGCTGGAAAGGGGCAATCACAGACCAAGAGAGACATCACCTACCAAAATCAAGCAGGCTTCTTTGCTAACTAAGACTGCTGGGGGTTCTGGACAGTCATCAGCCGCCAGAGAAGGGACGCCAGTGATACACCCAGAAAACTGAGCAGCAGAGATGGAAAGGCGATAAGTTGCAGCAACTGCGCTTGCCAAACACCTGAGCTACTCGGACCTGAGACGAGCACAAAATGCAGGCCCAACCAAATCTGCACCTCTGAGGGCTACCTGAGTGCCAAGCCTGAGCGACTTAGACCAGGGAGGTGCATGCAGCCTAGGGCCAGCCTCAGACAGTTCCCAGTGGAGCAATGCAGAGCCTGAGCTGTGTGCACCACGAGCAGGGGCAGGCCCAGTGGGGCTGAAACACTGAAAGCACATGCCAGTGTTACTTGTTTGCAGCATCTCTCCCTCCCCACAGTGCGACTGAACAAATGAGCCTAAAAAAAAAAAAAGTGTCCACCACCACCCTCCCTGTGACAGGGCGGAAATCAGACACTGAAGAGATCATCAAACAGAAAAAATTAAACAGAGGGAACTGCCTTGGAAGTTACCCTACACTGCCCACAACAACAGAGAAAGGACCAGATATATCTTTACTATTTTTACAATCATTCTTTTTTTGTTGTTGTTGATATTGTTGGGTGATTGTTTCTTCTTTTCTTTTTCCTCTTCTTTTTTTTTAACCTTTTTAAAATTTTAAGTCCTCTATTTCTCCTTTAATTTTTATTTTTATAACCTACTATTACTTTTTTTGCTCACTAAGTGCAGGCAGCTGCAAGCTGGCTCACTAAGCGCAGGTGGCTGTGAGCCGGCTCACTAAGTGTGGCCAAGAGAAGCTACGCCATGTCCGAGGTAAGGGACAGAGCCTAGAGTGCCAGATTGCGACAGCGCATGAACAGCCGAGAGGATCTACCCTGCGTCCGAGGTCAGTGGTGGCTGGGAGAAGCTACCCCGCATCCGAGGACAGGGGCGGCAGCCAGGAGACACCCTGCATCCAAGGTCAGGGGTGGCAGCTGAGAGGAGCTACCCTGCATCCGAGGTCAGTGGCAGCTGAGAAGAGACACCCCACGTCCGAGATCAGAGTGGTGGCCAGGAAGAGACACCCTGCGTCTGAGTTCAGGGCAGTGGCCGGGAGGAGACACCCCGTGTCTTAGGTCTGGGGTGGCTGGGAGAAGCCACCTCGCACCCGAGGCCAGGGGCGGTGATCTTGAGGAGCCACCTTGAGGCCAGGGGCAACAGCTGGGAGGAGCCACCCATGCCTGAGGCCAGGGCTGGTGGCTGGGAAGAGCAACCCGAGGAGTGGTGGCTGAGCAGGTGCAGGAGGGCCTAGAGGAGCTATCCCACATTGAAGGTCAGGAACAGTGGCAGTAAGGAGATACCTCTCGTCCAAGGTAAGGAACAGTGGCTGTGCCTTGCTGGAGCAGCCATGAAGAGATAACCCACGCCCATGGTAGGAGAAACCAAAGTAAGATGGTAGGTATTGCAGGAGGGCATAAAAGGCAGACACACTGAAACCATACTCACAGAAAACTAGTCAATCTAATCACACTAGGATCACAGCCTTGTCTAACTCAGTGAACCCAAGCCATGCCTGCGGGCCAACCCAAGACAGACAGGTCATGGTGGAGAAATCTGACAGAATGTGGTCCACTGGAGAAGGAAATGGTAAACCACTTCAGTATTCTTGCCTTGGGAACCTCATGAAGAGTATGAAAAGGCAAAATGATAGGATACTGAAACAGGAATTCCCCAAATCAGAAGGTGCCCAATATGCTACTGGAGATCAGTGGAGAAATAACTCCAGAAAGATTGAAGAGATGAAGCCAAAACAAAAACAATACCCAGCTGTGGATGTGACTGGTGATAGAAGCAAGGTCTGATGCTGTAAAGAGCAATATTGCATAGGAATCTGGAATGTCAGGTCCATAAATCAAGGCAAATTGGAAGTGGTCAAACAAGAGATGGCAAGGGTGAACGTTGACACACTAGGAATCAGAGAACTAAAATGGCCTGGAAAGGGTGAATTTAACTCAGATGACCATTATATATACTACTGTGGACAGGAATCCCTCATAAGAAATGGAGTAGCCACCATGGTCAACAAAGGAGTCCAAAATGCAATACTTGGATGCAGTCTCAAAANTGACACACTAGGAATCAGAGAACTAAAATGGCCTGGAAAGGGTGAATTTAACTCAGATGACCATTATATATACTACTGTGGACAGGAATCCCTCATAAGAAATGGAGTAGCCACCATGGTCAACAAAGGAGTCCAAAATGCAATACTTGGATGCAGTCTCAAAAACAACAGAATGATCTGTTCGTCTCCAAGGCAAACCATTCAATATCACAGTTATTGAAGTATATGCCCCAACCAGTAACGCTGAAGAAACTGAAGATGAACAGTTTTATGAAGACCTACAAGATCTTTTAGAACTAACACCCAAAATAGATGTCCTTTTCATTATAGGAGACTGGAATGCTAAAGTAGGAAGTCAAGAAACACTTGGAGTAACAGGCAAATCTGGCCTTGGAATACAGAATGAAGCAGGG
>SJYA01014470.1:0-10255 GCA_006410615.1 Neotragus moschatus
ACGTGATTCCACTAAGCAGACTAGAACCATGCCTTGTGAAAGGGGAGAGCACTCAGTCTTCACTCTGCATCAGGGTCTGAGGCTATGCTCACTTGCAGATTACTCTGGGTTCCCCTCCAGTTTCTGTCTCTTTCCCAGCTTGGCAGAAGAGATGAGACTCAGCTGTCAAGATCACTGTCAACTGCTTTGCTTTGAGGGCCTTTGCAATGGCCAGGTTTCTCTGTATGTTTTATTCCAGAACTCTTTCTCCTTCCAAAAAGACATGACCCAGAGAAGTATTTGAACTGGAAGGTCCTAAGGATGAGGTGAATAGGAACTAATCAGAGAAAATTGTTTCTCTACCGTGGGGTACCTGGTAGGTACCAGGCAAGACACTCCAGCTGTGTTTTGCCTTGTACTTTGGTTGCTGGTTGGAAACTTCTAATGCAAAATATAGTGTCATTTGAGAGGATAAGCTTCCATCTTACAGGCCAGGTTTTGTAATGTATCCCTTGGGTGTTGTAGTGTCTTTTTATTAAAGTGTAGTTTTCAGTGCTTGGACAAAAAAGGGTCTAGCGGACAAGTCTCTAGACCTGAAGCCAGAAAGTTTGCTGTCCATCTTGTCTTTAGAGAATGTAGTAGTGACAAAGTCTGATCCTGAAACTTTGCATCTCAATTTTTTTCATTTGGAAAACAGAAGGAAATATTCAGAGGCATTTTGGAAAGAGAAGACAGGACTTTTTAGTGCAAGTAGGGTGCAGGGAGTAAAGTGTTCAGGTTAGTACTGAAGCTCACTGGTCCATTCCCTGAATGCCAGAATGTTTAAGAAAGACCAGGACTGAACCCAACAGAGGATGGTTACACCAATTATCTAACTCCTTGTAATAGAAAAGATTCTATACATGTAAAAGAAATGGACTATTACTCAGCATTTAAACCGTTAGTCCTGCCATTTGAAACCACACAGGTGAACTGACAGAACTTTAGCTAAGTGAAGTAAGCCAGAAATAAAAAAGACAAATACTACATGATCTGTTTGTGAAAAGTGAAAGTGAAGTCGCTCAGTCATGTCTGACTCACTGGGACGCTGTGGAGTGTAGCTTACCAGGCTCCTCTGTCCATGGAATTTTCCAGGCAAGATACTTGAGTGAGCTGCCATTTCCTTCTCCAGGAGATCTTCTCAACCCAGGGATCTAACCTGGTCTCCTGCAGTGTAGGTAGATGCTTTACCATCTGAAACACCAGGGGAGTCTCTTTGTAGGTGGAATCTAGAATAGCGGAACTTATAGAAACAGAGAGTAGAGAAATAAAGACCAGAAGCTGGAGATAAATCTGTGAAAAATGGAAAAATATTGGTCAACAGTCTAGAACTTCAATGATAAGACAAATAAGTTGGTAACCTGATGGACAAAACTGTGACAATAGTTAAAGATAATGGGTGATACCCTGAGATTTTGTAGAGAGTAGATGTGAAGTCTTCTTACTAACCCCCTAAGGTAAGGTAAGTGAAATGAGGGATCTGCTAAATAGCTTGATTTTGGTGATCATCAACAATGGATCCTTATATGAGAACATCCCTTTGTACACCTTGATAAAAAATAATGCAATAAATGAGACAAAAAACGCTCTGGAGGGAACCAACAGTAGAATAATGGAGGCAGAAGACAGGATAAGTGAGGTAGAAGATAGAATAGTAGAAATAAATGAAGCAGAGAGGAAAAAAGGAAAAAGAATGAAAAGAAATTAGGACAACATCAGAGACCTCTGGGACAATGTGAAATGCCCCAACATTCGAATCATAGGAATCCCAGAAGAAGAAGACAAAAAGAAAGGCCATGAGAAAATATTTGAGGAGATAATAGTTGAAAACTTCTATAAGATGGGGAAGGAAATAGTCACACAAGTCCAAGAAACCTAGAGAGTCCCAAACATGATAAACCCAAAGCAAAACACCCCAAGACACATATTAATCAAGTTAACAAAGATCAAACACAAAGAATAAATATTAAAAGCAGCAAGGGAAAAAAAACAAATAAACACAAGGGGATTCTCATAAGGATAACAGCTGATCTTTCAATAGAACCTCTAGAGGCCAGAAGGGAATGGCAGGACATACTTAAAGTGATGAGAGACAAAAACCTACAACCCAGGTTACTGCACCCAGCAAGGATCTCATTCAGATATGAAGGAGAATTCAAAAACTTTACAGACAAGCAAAGGCTGAGAGAATTCAGCATCACCAAACCAGCACATCAACAAATGCCAAAGGATCTTCTCTAGACAGGAAACACAGAAAGTATATATAAACTCAAACCCAAAACAACAAAGTAAATGGCAACAGGACCATACTTATCAATAATTTACCTTAAAAGTAAATGGATTGAATGCCCCAACCAAAAGACAGAGACTGGCCGAATGGATAAAAAAACAAGACCCCTATATATGCTGTCTATAAGAGACTCACCTCAAAACAAGGGACACATACAGACTGAAAGTGAAGGGCTGGAAAAAGATATTTCACACAAATGGAGACCAAAAAAAAAAAAAAAAGGAGGAGTAGCAATACTCATATCAGATAAAATATACTTTAAATAAAGGCTGTGGAAAGAGACAAAGAAAGACACTACATAATGATTAAAGGATCAATCCAAGAAGAAGATATAACAATTATAAATATATATGCACCCAACATAGGAGCACCACAATATGTAAGGCAAATGCAAACAAGTATGAAAGTGGAAATTAACAATAACACAATAATAGTGGGGGACTTTAATACCCCACTCACTCCTATGGATAGATCATCTAAACAGAAAATTAACAAGGAAACACAAACTTTAAATGACACAATGGACCAGCTAGACCTAATTGATATCTATAGGACATTTCACCCCAAAACAAAGACTTTCACCTTTTTCTCAAGTGCACACGGAAACTTCTCCAGGATAGGTCACATCCTAGGGCCATAAATCTAGCCTTGGTAAATTAAAAACTATTGAAATTATTCCAAGCATCTTTTCTGACCACAATGCAGTAAGATTAGATCTCAATTACAGTGAAAAAAACCTATTTAAAATTCCAACATATGGAGGCTAAACAGCATGCTTCTGAATAACCAGCAAATCATAGAAGAAATCAAAAAAGAAATCAAAATATGCATAGAAATGAATGAAAATGAAAACACAACAACCCCAAATCTATGGGACACTATAAATCAGTGCTAAGGGAAAGGTTCATAGCAATAAAGGCTTACCTCAAGAAACAAGAAAAAAGTCAAATAAATAACCTAACTCTACATTTAAAGCAACTAGAAAAGGAGTAAATGAAAAACCCCATGGTTAGCAGAAGGAAAGAAGTCTTAAAAATTAGGGCAGAAATAAATGCGAAAGAAACAAAAGAGACCATGGCAAAAATCAACAAAGCCAAAAACTGGTTCTTTGAGAGGATAAATAAAATTGACAAACCATTAACCAGACTCATCAAGACACAAAGGGAGAAGAATCAAATCAACAAAATTAGAAATTAAAATGGAGAAATCAAAACAGATGACACAGAAATACAAAGGATGATAAGAGACTACTATCAGCAACTATACACCAATAAAAGAGACAATTTAGAAGAAATGGAAAAATTCTTAGAAAACCACAACTTTCTAAAACTGAACCAGGAAGAAACAGAAAATCTTAATAAACCCATCACAAGCATGGAAATTGAAACTGTAATCAGAAATCTTCCAGCAAACAAAAGCTCAGGTCCAGACAGCTTCACAGCTGAATTCTACCAAAAATTTAGAGACGAGCTAACACCTATCCTACTCAAACTCTTCCAGAAAATTGAAGAGGAAGGTAAACTTCCAAACGCATTTGATGAGGCCACCATCATCATAATACCAAAACCAGGCAAAGATGCCATAAAAAAAGAAAACTACAGGCCAATATCACTGATGAATGTAGATGCAAAAATCCTTAACAAAATTCTAGTAAACAGAACCCAANAAGAGGAAGGTAAACTTCCAAACACATTTGATGAGGCCACCATCATCATAATACCAAAACCAGGCAAAGATGCCATAAAAAAAGAAAACTACAGGCCAATATCACTGATGAATGTAGATGCAAAAATCCTTAACAAAATTCTAGTAAACAGAACCCAACAACATATTAGAAAGATCATACATCATGACCAAGTGGGCTTTATCCCAGGGATGCAAGGATTCTTCAATATCTGCAAATCAATCAACGTAATACACTACATTAACAAATTGAAAGATAAAAACTGTATGATTTTCTCAATAGATGCAGAGAAAGCCTTTGACAAAATTCAGCATCCATTTATGATTAAAAACTCTCCAGAAAGCAGGAATAGAAGGAATATATCTCAACATAATAAAAGCTATATATGTCAAAACCACAGCAAACATTATCCTCAGTGGTGAAAAATTGAAAGCATTTCCCCTGAAGTCAGGAACAAGACAAGGGTGCTCATTCTCACCACTTCTATTCAACATAGTTTTGGAAGTTTTGGCCGTAGCAACCAGAGCAGAAAAAGAAATAAAAGAAATCCAGATTGGAAAAGAAGTAAAACAGTCACTGTTTGCAGATGACATGATCCTCTGCATAGAAAACCTTAAAGACTCCACCAGAAAATTACTAGAGCTGATCAATGAACACAGTAAAGTTTCAGGATATAAACTCAACACACAGAAATCCCTTGCATTCCTATACACTAGCAATGAGAAAACAGAAAGAAAATTTAAGGAAACAATTCCACTCACCATCAAGTTTATACGGTATATTCAGAGAACTAGAATAATTTCACAATTTGTATGGAAATACAAGAAACCTCGAATAGCCAAAGCAATCTTGAGAAAGAAGAATAGAACTGGAGGAACCAACCTGCCTGACTTCAGGCTCTACTACAAAGCTATAGTCATTAAGACAGTATGGTACTGACACAAAGACAGAAATATAGATCAATGGAACAAAATAGAAAGCCCAGAGGTAAATCCACACACCTATGGACACCTTATCTTTGACAAAGGAGGCAAGAATATACAATGGAGAAAAGACAATCTCCTCAACAAGTGGTGCTGGGAAAAATGGTCAACGACTTGTAAAAGAATGAAACTAGGACACTTTCTAACACCATACACAGAAATAAACTTAAAATGGGTTAAAGATCTAAATGTAGGCCAGAAACTATAAAACTTCTAGAGGAAAACATAGGCAAAACCCTCTCTGACATAAATCACAGCAGGATCCTCTATGACCCACCTCCCAGTGTAGTGAAAATAAAAGCAAAAATAAACAAATGGGACCTAATTAAACTTAATATTTTCTGTACAACGAAGGAAAATATAAGCAAGGTGAAAAGACAGTCTTCAGAATCCGAGAAAATAATAGCAACTGAAACAACTGACAAAGAATTAATACCCCAAATATACAAGCAACTCCTAAAGCTCAATTCCAGAAGAATAAATGACCCAATCAAAAAATGGGCTAAAGAACTAAACAGACATTTCTCCAAAGAAGAGCCACAGATGGCTAACAAACACATGAAAAGATGCTGAACATCACTCATTATCAGAGAAATGCAAATCAAAACCACAATGAGGTACCATCTCACGGCAGTCAGAATGGCTGCTATGCAAAAATCTACAAACAATAAACGCTGGAGAGGGTGTGGAGTAAAGGGAAGCTTCTTACACTGTTGATGGGAATGTAAACTAGTACAGCCACTATGGAGAACAGTGTGGAGATTCCTTAAAAAACTGGGAATAGAACTGTCATATGACCCAGCAATCCCACTGCTGGGCATACACATTGAGAAAACCAGAACTGAAAGAGACACGTGTATCCCAATGTTCATTGCAGCACTGTTTATAATAGCCAGGACATGGAAGTAACCTAGATGTCCATCAGCAGATGAATGGATAAGAAAGCTGTGGTACATATACACAATGGAATATTACTCAGCCATTAAAAAGAATACATTTGAATCAGTTCTAATGAGGTGGATGAAACTGGAGCCTATTATAGAGTGAAGTAAGCCAGCAAGAAAAACACCAATACAGTATACTAATGCATATATATGGAATTTAGAAAGATGGTAACAATGACCCTATATGTGAGACAGCAAAAGAGACACAGATGTATAGAACAGTCTTCTGGACTCTGTGAGAGAATGCGAGGGTGGGATGATCTGGGAGAATAGCCTTGAAACATGTATATTATCATATATGAAACATATCCCCAGTCCAGGCTTGATGCATGAGACAGGATGCTCATGGCTGGTGCACTGGGATGATCCAGAGGGATGGGATGGGGGCTCAGGATGGGGAACACATGTAGACCCATGGCTGATTCATATCAATGTATGGTAAAAACCACTACAATATTGTAAAGTAATTTGTCTCCAACTAAAATAAATAAAAGAATATGCATCAACTTGCATGGATGGTTGAATTAAGATTTTTCTTAGTAGATTGAAGGGGTGATTACACTAGAGTAGAATTCCCCACATAATCATTTGTGGTCATCTATTTACCGAGTTTCTTTGAACCTGTTACATGCCTCCCAGACAAAGGAGTTAATAATCTCGAGTCTCTGCCTGAAAAACTTGAGGAAGTAGAAATAGGTGAGTTCTGCACACAGTCCTGGTTATGACTTCTGAGTGTCTGGGGATTTCATGAACCAAGAGTTTGGTGAAGCAGTGGTGAGCATGACACTCCTTACATTGAACGTGATGACTTTATCTGGTCTTTCATTCTTTTAACTTGAGCAGATTTGGTGGTGCTCCCTCTTGGTGAGTCTAAACCTTGTACCTTTATAGGGAATTGGGAGACATTGTCTACAGTCCTGCCCTACTTTACGGTGAGATTTGTAGACTGCACTTAGTCATTAAGAATGTTTTGCTTAAAACTCAAATGGGGCACTGTATCAACCTAGAGGGGTAGGATTTGGAAGGAGGTGGGAAGAAGGTTGAAAAGAGAGGAGATATATGTTTACCTATGGCTGATTCATGTTGAGGTTTGACAGAAAACAACAAAATTCTGTAAAACATTGATCCTTCAGTTAAAAAAAAAGAATTAAAAAAAGGGTAGTTTTACTTTGCACTCTTGATTTCAAGTTACAGAAATCAACTCAAGCCATCTGATGCAAAAAAGCTTAGTGGACTATGTAGTTGCAAATCTCAGACACAGAGAGATTTGAGGATTTGCAGGACTCTTCAGAAATGTCTCCCTTTTCTATCCCTTATCATGACATTACTATATTTTTACTGAACATTTCCATTGGTGGCAAATATGGTTTTGGAGGCATTTCAAGGCTAATGGTCATGAATATTTGAGAGCATGTCTGGATCTTCCACCTTCCATATCAGCCTAACAAGAGCCTTGCTGGTTCACATACCTGCTCTAGGACATCTGATGTTTGAAGAGGAAAGGAAAAATGATTATCTAGCCCAGGAATCATTTGAAATTTTTATTCTGGAAATTATGGCATGGAACTTACTGCCATTCTCAGACCAGAGACATTTCAAGAGAGGCAAGTACAGGAAACAGACATAATTCACAGAAGTCACTGGAAGTCCCTTTAAGAACATAGAAAAATTGTATTTTTTGTAACATATAATAAGTGTAAGATAATTGAATAAACCTCCTTCCTATAGACATTGCTTACAACTCCATACACAAATCATATTGCAAATATTAGTATGTAGAAAGTTATAAACCTACCTCACAGAGACTTATTTCCTGGTGCCTTGCAGCCTGGCTAATCATGGAGAAATTATTTTGTCACATCTCTAATATGCCTGCTTCTGTTCCATCCAGGGGAGGAATCATTTCCAAAAGATAACAATTGAAAATTGATATTTGATTTGTTGGATCTCTGTCACACGTGGGAGGTGAGTCCAGGGAGGAGAGAACCTGTGGGGGAGCCAGGAGAGGGAGAACCTCCTTCATCTCTTCCACCTGTGAGAATGGGCTGTGGACCATCAGACTCAGCAGTTCATGAATCTAAGGTCTGGGATGCTGGGGTTGAGGGGAGGAAACCATTGATCAAATGTTCACAGAGAGGAATGAAATGGAGAATTTTGGACAATGAAGACAAGGCATTTCTTTCCTTGCATGTGATATGTCTTCTTCAGGTTTTTTTTTTTTTTAAGGTGGAAATAGTAATTGTTCAACTGATGCGATGACTTTCTTCCCTTTTTCCTCTTGATACTCAATGCTAATTCTTGATGATGACCATGTTTGCTGATTTTTTTCAGCATTTATTCTTGTTCTTGCCCATTCTAAGTGACTGCTCACCACCCCTCCCTCCCAGACCCTGGAGAAGTGAAGGACACAGGGCTGACCAAGTCCATTGGGGTGTCCAACTTCAACCATAGCAGCTGGAGAAGATTGTGAATAAGCTGGGGCTCAAGTACAAGCCCGTCTGCAACCAGGTGAGCAGCTCGACTCCTCTCCCTCCAGCTCTTCAGAACCTCCTTCTTACACTGGAGCCAGATGTCTGTCTGTCCTTCCCTCCTGTTCATCTGACCTTTGTGGGACAGAGGACTCTAGAGAGCAGAGTCTCTGGCTGGGTGGTGTGAATAGAACCCAAAGGAGTATCTCTATGTAATCCGGATGGAAAAGGTGGGGAGGGCATCCTTCTGAATTTTGGGTAGAATCTAGAACTAGAGGTAGGAGGTGTTTCCCTGAGATTAAGTGATGACAAGATTGGATGGGAGAGTGCCCTGGAATGAACTGTGTATAGGAAGGAAGCCTTAAAAACATTGAATGGAAAGTAAATTAATAAAGTAACCAATTAGCTGAGATGAGTGGTAAGTGTTTGTGTGAGGTTCTGATGGCTGAATCCTTAGTCTTCGTGTCTTAACCTTTAAGAGTCTCAACAGAGAGCACAGAACAGAAAATGTGCTGGAGATGATTAAAGTCATCCAGGTTAGAGGGTGAAGTTAAAGGCTCTAGGTGATGCTAACAGAAGATAAAATATTTACCTGGGAATATCTACTCAAATATTTAGTACACTTTTTATTACTCAACTTGGACTGGTTCTCCCATCCATGGTCTGTCATAAAATTAACTGTATAAACACACTTTTTTCTACTTCTCTTTAGATGTTGATATTTGCATTTTACATTTAATGTTGCAATCTTTCCTTTAGGCACTTAAAACCTTTAATCTGCCTCTGTCATGTTAATTTTACCTTTTCAAATAATCTGACACTCTTCACTGTTGACCTTCTACAGGTGGAATGACATCTTTAACTCAACCAGAGCAAATTGTTGGATTTCTGCAAGTCACATGATATTGTTCTTTTAGCCTATGGTGTGCTGGGATCACAAGGAGTAAAAGAATAGTTTTGAATCCTATTGAAGACAAGTGGGAGTTTCCCTAAAATTCAATTTTTGATGAGATATTTTATTTTTTTTAATATAAATTTATTTTAATTGGAGGTTAATTGCTTTACAATATTGTATTTGTTTTGCCATGCATTAACATGATTCTGCCACAGGTATACACATGTTCAGGATGAGGAACACGTGATGAGATATTTTAAAATACAGTACTCAGATAACTCTCATAAGCAAAGGGGAGAGAAGGGATGGATGGAATATTTTCTTTTCTTTTAATTTCCCATCACCCGGCCGTTTTTTTGTACATTGTATTAGCTGTGATTCATGGGGTCGCAAAGAGTTGGACATGATTGAATGACTGAACTGAACTGAACTGAACTGATTAGCTTGTAAACTCATCATTAACAAACATCTGCATTAAAATCTATATATAATCCCCTAGTTGGAACNGAGAGAAGGGATGGATGGAATATTTTCTTTTCTTTTAATTTCCCATCACCCGGCCATTTTTTTGTACATTGTATTAGCTGTGATTCATGGGGTCGCAAAGAGTTGGACATGATTGAATGACTGAACTGAACTGAACTGAACTGATTAGCTTGTAAACTCATCATTAACAAACATCTGCATTAAAATCTATATATAATCCCCTAGTTGGAACCAAAGACACAAGTTTATGTCAAGATTTATGTAGTTATTAACTAATAAAACATTTCTAAAAACAGAAATTCCAAGCCTCAGTTACCTTATGTGTAAAATTGGGATAATAATATGCAATTGTGAGGTCTATTATGATAGAAAAAAACAAACTTGAACCACTTATGTAAATATCTAAAGAAAAATAATGAGGAAATAAATGCCTCTGATTTTGAGACTACTTACTTTTTATTAATACCTTAGGAAAGTGAACAGAGAA
>SJYA01014471.1:0-10414 GCA_006410615.1 Neotragus moschatus
CAGGGAGGCCTGGCGTGCTGCAATTCATGGGGTCGCAAAGAATCAGACACAACTGAGCGACTGAACTGAACTGAACTGAGGCAATTATATCAGTCACACCCAGATATTCCAGGAGAATCTATTTTATTATATTAGTGGTGGCTCAGAGGTCAAAGTGTCTTTCTGCAGTGCAGGAGACCTGGATTCCATCCCTGGGTCTGGAAGGTCCCCTGGAGAAGGAAATGGCAACCCACTCCAGTATTCTTGCCTGGAGAATCCTATAGATGGAGGAGCCTGGTGGGCTACNGATATTCCAGGAGAATCTATTTTATTATATTAGTGGTGGCTCAGAGGTCAAAGTGTCTTTCTGCAGTGCAGGAGACCTGGATTCCATCCCTGGGTCTGGAAGGTCCCCTGGAGAAGGAAATGGCAACCCACTCCAGTATTCTTGCCTGGAGAATCCTATAGATGGAGGAGCCTGGTGGGCTACAGTCCACGGGGTCACAAAGAGTCGGACACGACTGAGTGACTTCACTTTCACTTTACATCAATAACTCTCTTTACAATAGTATGTAGAATAACATTTGACTGAATTATCAGAAGACAGGAATTGGAGGACATCTTTAAAATTCTGCCTTTGATGGGGCAAGTGATAAAATGTCTATGAAATATGTACATCAAAGGACCTTTTGATAAAAGTAGAACCAATAGAAATACAGAAAGGCCAGCGGGGTTGGTTGAAATACACTGTAGAAGACAGTAATGTTTTAAAGTTAGTGAAAGACTAAGAGAACCATGGTAAAATGCTACTGAGGGAAATCACGGCATTTACAGTTTAAGAAATCATTCGTGACTTTTTTTTTTTTTATTTAACACTTTTATTGAGTACATTCTATGTTTTGTGTACAATGCTATGCAAGGGGTATACATCAGTAAAGAAAAATGAGCTAAAATCTGGTGAGAAAAAGTCAATGAAAAGTTAACAATGTTTTTTTTTTTTTTTCTTCCTGGTTCAGTTTTGGAAAGTTGTACTTGTCTAAGAATTTGTCCATTTCTTCCACGTTGTCCAATTTATTAGCGTATAATTGCTGATAGTAGTCTCTTATGATCCTTTGTATTTCTGTGTTGTCTGTTGTGATCTCTCTGTTTTCATTTCTAATTTTATTGATTTGATTTTTCTCTCTTTGTTTCTTGATAAGTCTGGCTAGTGGTTTGTCAATTTTATTTATCCTTTCAAAGAACCAGCTTTTGGCTTTGTTAATTTTTGCTATGGTCTCTTTCGTTTCTTTTGCATTTATTTCTGCCCTAATTTTTATGATTTCTTTCCTTCTACTAACTCTGGGGTTCTCCAATTCTTCCTTTTCTAGTTGCTTTAGGTGTAGAGTTAGGTTATTTATTTGACTTTTTTCTTGTTTCTTGAGGAATGCCTGTATTGCTATGAACTTTCCCCTTAGCACTGCTTTTATGGTGTCCCACAGGTTTTGGATTGTTGTGTTTTCATTTTCATTTGTTTCTATGCAAATTTTGATTTCTTTTTTGATTTCTTCTGTGATTTGTTGGTTATTCAGAAGCGTGTTGTTCAGCCTCCATATGTTGGAATTTTTGATAGTTTTTCTCCTGTAATTGAGATCTAATCTTAATGCATTATGGTCAGAAAAGTTGCTTGGAATGATTTCGATTTTTTTGAATTTATCAAGATGAGATTTATGGCCCAGGATGTGATCTATCCTGGAGAAGGTTCCGTGTGCACTTGAGAAAAAGGTGAAATTCATTGTTTTGGGGTGAAATGTCCTATAGATATCAATTAGGTCTAACTGGTCTATTGTATCCTTTAAAGTTTGCGTTTCTTTGTTAATTTTCTGTTTAGTTGATCTGTCCATAGGTGTGAGTGGGGTATTAAAGTCTCCCACTATTATTGTGTTATTGTTGATTTCCCCTTTCATACTTGTTAGCATTTGTCTTACATATTGAGGTGCTCCTATGTTGGGTGCATATATATTTATAATTGTTATATCTTCTTCTTGGATTGATCCTTTGATCATTATGTAGTGGCCTTCTTTGTCTCTTTTCACAGCTTTTGTTTTAAAGTCTATTTTGTCGGATATGAGTATCGCTACTCCTGCTTTCTTTTGGTCTCCATTTGCATGGAATATCTTTTTCCAGCCCTTCACTTTCAGTCTGTATGTGTCTCTTGTTTTGAGGTGGGTCTCTTGTAGGCAGCATATATAGGGATCTTGTTTTTGTATCCATTCAGCCAGTCTTTGCCTTTTGGTTGGGGCATTCAATCCATTTACATTTAAGGTAATTATTGATAAGTATAATCCCGTTGCCATTTACTTTACTGTTTTGGGTTTGGGTTTATACTCCCTTTTTTTGTGTTTCCTGTCTGGAAAATATCCTTTAGCATTTGTTGGAGAGCTGGTTTTGTGGTGCTGAATTCTCTCAGCTTTTGCTTGTCTGTAAAGCTTTTGATTTCCCCTTCATATTTGAATGAGATCCTTGCTGGGTACAGTAATCTGGGCTGTAGGTTATTTTCTTTCATCACTTTAAGTATGTCTTGCCATTCCCTCCTGGCCTGAAGAGTTTCTGTGGAGAGATCAGCTGTTATCCTTATGGGAATCCCCTTGTGTGTTATTTGTTGTTTTTCCCTTGCTGCTTTTAATATTTGTTCTTTGTGTTTGGTCTTTGTTAATTTGATTAATATGTGTCTTGGAGTGTTTCGTCTTGGGTTTATCCTATTTGGAACTCTCTGGGTTTCTTGGACTTGGGTGATTATTTCCTTCCCCATATTAGGGAAGTTTTCAACTATTATCTCCTCTAGTAATTTCTCATGGTCTTTCTTTTTGTCTTCTTCTTCTGGGACACCTATAATTCGAATGTTGGAGCGTTTCATATTGTCCTGGAGGTCTCTGAGATTGTCCTCATTTCTTTTAATTCGTTTTTCTTTTTTCCTCTCTGATTCATTTATTTCTACCATTCTATCTTCTATTTCACTAATCCTATCTTCTGCCTCCGTTATTCTACTACTTGTCGCCTCCAGAGTGTTTCTGATCTCATTTATTGCATTATTCATTATATAATGATGCTTTTTTATTTCTTCTAGATCCTTGTTAAACCTTTCTTGCATCTTCTCCATCCTTGTCTCCAGATTATTTATCTGTGATTCCATTTTGAGTTCAAGATTTTGGATCATTTTCACTAACAATATTCTGAATTCTTTCTCAGGTAGATTCCCTATCTCTTCCTCTTTTGTTTGGTTTGGTGGGCACTTCTCCTGTTCCTTTACCTCCTGGGTATTCCTCTGTCTCTTCATCTTGGTTATATTGCTGTGTTTGTTGTGGCCTTTCTATACTCTAGGAATTTGCGGAGTTCTCTTTATTATGGGATTTCCTCCCTATAGGCGAGGTTGTATCAGTGGCTTGTCAAGGTTCCTTAGTTAGGGAGGCTTGTTTTGGAGTTCTGGTGGGTGGAGCTGGATTTCTTCTCTCTTGAGCTTGGAGTATCACTACAGGCTGCCCCGGCAAAGTGCAGCGTCCGCTCCCCACCCTGGAGGAAGGGCGTCTCCTCACCGCTGCCCCTCCCGACCGTCAACGTGGGACAGCTCCTCCAGGCCCTCCCATGTCAGCGCAGCCACCGATCTTTGGATGCAAGTTAATCTTCTCAGTCCCCGACCCTGCCCTCGGACATGGGGACGTGGGGTAACTCCTCTCGGGCAGGCTGAGTGCGCTGGACGTCGCAGCCACCCGTGCTGAGTGCTAGTCAATCAGTGGCTCTTCCCAGCCCCCGACCCTGGCCTCAGACGTAGGGTGGCCCTCCCGGCCCCCAGACCCTGGCCTCGGACGCGAGGTGGCTCTTCCCGGTCACTGCCCCTGACCTCGGACACGGGGTGGTTCTTCCCAGCCCCCGACCCTGACCTCGGACACGGTGTGGCTCCTCTCAGCTGTTCCCGCGCCGTCGCAGCCTGGTACTCTCGGCCGCTGCCCCTGACCTCGGAAGTGGGGTGGCTCCTCTCAGCTGTTCCTGCGCCGCCACAGCCCGGGACTCCCAGCCGCTGTCTCTGTCCTCCGACGTGGGGTAGCTCCTCTCTGCGCGCTGAGTGGGAAGTGGGGTGGCTCCTCTCAGCTGTTCCCACGCCGTTGCAGCCTGGCACTCTCGTCCGCTGCCCCTGACCTCGGAAGTGGGGTATTTCCTCTCAGCCGTTCCTGCGCCGTCACAGCCCGGGACTCTCTGCCGCTGTCTCTTGGACGCGGGGTGGTTCCTCTCGGCCGCGCTCAAGTGAGCCGGCTCCGCAGCCGCCGGCGCTCAAGTGAGCCGGCTCCGCAGCCGCCGGCGCTCAAGTGAGCCGGCTCCGCAGCCGCCGGCGCTCAAGTGAGCCGGCTCCGCAGCCGCCGGCGCTCAAGTGAGCCGGCTCCGCAGCCGCCGGCGCTCAAGTGAGCCGGCTCCGCAGCCGCCGGCGCTCAAGTGAGCCGGCTCCGCAGCCGCCGGCGCTCAAGTGAGCCGGCTCCGCAGCCGCCGGCGCTCAAGTGAGCCGGCTCCGCAGCCGCCGGCGCTCAAGTGAGCCGGCTCCGCAGCCGCCGGCGCTCAAGTGAGCCGGCTCCGCAGCCGCCGGCGCTCAAGTGAGCCGGCTCCGCAGCCGCCGGCGCTCAAGTGAGCCGGCTCCGCAGCCGCCGGCGCTCAAGTGAGCCGGCTCCGCAGCCGCCGGCGCTCAAGTGAGCCGGCTCCGCAGCCGCCGGCGCTCAAGTGAGCCGGCTCCGCAGCCGCCGGCGCTCAAGTGAGCCGGCTCCGCAGCCGCCGGCGCTCAAGTGAGCCGGCTCCGCAGCCGCCGGCGCTCAAGTGAGCCGGCTCCGCAGCCGCCGGCGCTCAAGTGAGCCGGCTCCGCAGCCGCCGGCGCTCAAGTGAGCCGGCTCCGCAGCCGCCGGCGCTCAAGTGAGCCGGCTCCGCAGCCGCCGGCGCTCAAGTGAGCCGGCTCCGCAGCCGCCGGCGCTCAAGTGAGCCGGCTCCGCAGCCGCCGGCGCTCAAGTGAGCCGGCTCCGCAGCCGCCGGCGCTCAAGTGAGCCGGCTCCGCAGCCGCCGGCGCTCAAGTGAGCCGGCTCCGCAGCCGCCGGCGCTCAAGTGAGCCGGCTCCGCAGCCGCCGGCGCTCAAGTGAGCCGGCTCCGCAGCCGCCGGCGCTCAAGTGAGCCGGCTCCGCAGCCGCCGGCGCTCAAGTGAGCCGGCTCCGCAGCCGCCGGCGCTCAAGTGAGCCGGCTCCGCAGCCGCCGGCGCTCAAGTGAGCCGGCTCCGCAGCCGCCGGCGCTCAAGTGAGCCGGCTCCGCAGCCGCCGGCGCTCAAGTGAGCCGGCTCCGCAGCCGCCGGCGCTCAAGTGAGCCGGCTCCGCAGCCGCCGGCGCTCAAGTGAGCCGGCTCCGCAGCCGCCGGCGCTCAAGTGAGCCGGCTCCGCAGCCGCCGGCGCTCAAGTGACCATTCGTGACTTTTGAAACAGTAGCTCAACAGAGTAGGGTGGCCCCAAGCCCAGTTTTAGTAACTTAAGGAGTAACTGAGATAGTGTGAGTTGAACAGGAGAGTTTAGAGAACTATTTCCAGAAGATTGATGCGGAAATGAGAGAAAGAGAAAGATGACAGTGTCTTCCCAATGGGGATAATTGATAGAAAAATACATTTTTCTTTAGACCACAGGTTTGTGCCTTTGAAGAAGCATTTTCTAAAAGGAAACTAAGTTCAGGTCTTATTAATTTTTTGAGTGATTCACAAAGATCTAGACCTACATTTAAAGGTGTGTTTTCTAAATTAAATCACCCCAACCTTTGAAGACAACTTTTATGAAGCAAATCAGATCTCTGTATTGATACGCAGAGATTAGAGAACTTAGCGTACACAATTCTTACTGTACACTAAAAGCCATCCAGTGAAAATGAAAGGCAAACCACAGCGATCCTGAGATGGAAGACAAGCTGCTTCATCTGAACTCTTCAAGCCTTTGTGAGGATCTCATGCTGTTGTTTCCAATCGGGCATTTTCTTTCGATGCTAAGCTCCATGTTCTTTTTCTACATTTCTTCTTTTTTTCACTTTTTCCAAATTAGCAACTCATGGTCAGATTCCACTGATCCTTCAAAACTTTCAAGGAGGCAAACAAGATCAACGCAAAAGCACACACATTTGCTTGCATGTGTTTGCAAGAAGCAAATGGGTGCCATCTGTGAGAAGATTTCATTTGCTGCCTAATTAATTCTCCCATGTTCCCTGATACACCAATGCAGAGCTCACAGACACAATTGGAAAAGGGAGCAGATGGTGTCTTTCAGTTACCTATTGACTACTGTGATCTTCTTGCTAATTAATCTAAATAAAGCACCCATTAATTTCAACTGGATAAGATTTGGGGGTGTCATTAAGAAAATGTTTTCCTTTGTTTGCATAAATCATCTTGGTGTTTACTCTGAGTTTTAATGACTCAACCAAGTTGCAGAAACATCAACATCATTCAGAAAGCTTTCAAACTAAGTTAAGTGGATACTGAAACTTTCGATATGAAAACTCTAAATCAGTGACAACTGTCATAAATTGAGTCCTAACTGTCATGAATTGAGTCTGCATGTTTTAAATTAACAAAAGGAACCAAAGAAGACCACAAACTATGTACTCTTTGTTAGAAATCAAAGTGGTATTTTGTCAGTTCAACCTATGATCATGTACCCAGAAGCTGACTATTTGAGATGGCAGTTCTTAATTGGCTTTTAAAATACTAAATGTTAGTGATTCCTTTAAAGTCACTAAATCTGTGGATTCTAAAAATATCCTTAACTGATTTTTATCTTCAAGCTTCTTTTTTTTTCTTCTTGTATTGCTTCAATAACACTGCCAAGACTTTTCTTATTTCTTACTATCCTCAATTTTAGAAATTTGGAAATTATAGCCCTTGAATTTTGGAAGAAGTCTTTCCACTTGAAAACAATTTTACAGCATCTTTAGCAAGTTATTAAAGAGACACATCCGATAGAGAGTGCTTAAGAATCACATACGAGTTAGTTTCATTTCATGTAGCTGGAAAAATAGTAACTAATAATTATGAATTATTACAGAAAACAAACTCAATTTAACCTCAGGTAGGTTTGATTTCTTTTACTTTAATCAAGTCACTACGGTAATGGGAAGGTGATTCTATAAAAGCATCGTAACAATAAACAGTTTGGGCTTCCAGCAATATAAGGTGGTTTTATATTCCCTGGTCTCAGAACTTCTTCAGGAAGTCAGGTAATTTAAATATCGGTTTTGAGTAACATTTTTTCTTAGAAGTCCCATTTTTCTTTATAGTTCAATTATAGCACTTATCATGCTGTATTGCTATGCTGTTCTTTCTTTCTTTCTTTTTTTTTTTTTTACATGACTAACTCACCAGTCTGAGAGGTTGGTTCTGGAAGTCAGAGACCATGTTCAATTTATCTTTTTATCCCCACCATCTAGAGGTGTGCTTGGCACATTGTCGGAGAGCAACAAATGTCGTCCCAATGAATGAATGATCAAATGTCACCTTAAAGAGTGATGATTAAATGCTAGAAAACCTCAAAGTGCATTGCACTCAGGAAAAGAACAATGAAGCAGATTATTTGATGACCATGAGGAAATCCATAATATTCCTCTTAAACAGAAAGAAAAACAAAGATTCATTCATTTCCAGGTCAAAATATTTCACTCCTTTCGTCTCTGATCTGTACTTCAGGGTAAAACAAACTCTAAGGCAGTTCTTTGTTGTGTCTTAGGTTGGTATGCCTGCTGTTGTTTCCTTGGGGCAGTGAGTGCAGTTGACATAAACTAGGTCATTAGCTTCCCCTGTCTGGAGCCATCCTGACCTTGACCTGGGGCTCTCATCTCCTTTTCTCACTACGTGCATCCCAGCTTGGACCAAGGTCAAGCTCCTTACTACTTCCCACTTAAAATGTTTTCTTATTTCTGATCACAACTGAATATATATCTGGAGACCTAGAGCTTGTTCTACCAGATTCTCTACTGACTAGTTTTCTATAATGGGCATATTTGAAACAATAAAATATCTGTGAAAGCAGGTGCCTTTCGCTGTTGCTGCTGTTGTCCAGTCATTCAGTCGTGTCCGACTCTTTGCAACCCCACGGACTGCAGCACACCAGGCCTCCCTGTCCTTTACCATCTCCTGGAGCCTGCTGAAACTCATGTTCATTGAATCAGTGATGCCATCTGCCGNCCAGGATGTCTGGCTCTAGGTGAGTGATCACACCACTGTGATTATCTGGGTCGTGAAGATCTCTTTTGTCCAGTTCTTCTGTGTATTCTTGCCACCTCTTCTTAATATCATCTGCTTCTAGCTTAAGGATTCCCAATTTCATTCATAATTACAGCAGCTTATTTTAATCTGTGGCATCTCTAATCAGGGGATATAATCCCAAAAGTGTGGAAGAATTCTAGGAAAGCAGCCGCTATTTATGAAGTTTTTTAGCAAAAGAAAAGGCTTAGGGGAGACAAAAACTGACAAGATCCTAAACTGAGATCTGTAACAAGAACTGAAGGAAAGAAAAGAGCTTTATAAACAGTACCTGCTACCAACCTTTATGTCCTGGGCTTCTACTTCAACAAAATTCTAATACATTGTAGCAATTTTGACCTCTTACCATTTGTGTAAAGATGAGGGGTTTTCCTTTTGGAGTGAAAAGGTACTTTCAGATATTCACTATTTGCAAAAAAGTTAAGCCCATAGAAAGTACGCTCACTTTCCATGCCCTCTTTCTAGTATAAAATTCATAGAGAAGGGTGCTTAATTAGCAGCTATTTATTCCTGCTTGTATCACCGACTGCTCCCGACCAACTGGTCCCAACATACGGATAATTAAAGTCCAAAGAAAAACTGACCCAAAGACTGGCAGTATATGATAAAAGATGCGAGTGTTTGTCTCTATAATATTTTTACCTGGGGAGTCAAGATGTAATCTGCATTTTATTTCATTTTGATAAATTTTGGAATAAATTAGTGAAGTGGCCATATTAGCACCCATATATAATAAATAGCAAACACATCACCTAGCAATAGCAACAGCTACTGCCATTTATTGAGCAGTTTTTATTTCCAAAGCATCTTACTAAATATTCTACTACATATGCATCATCATAATCAAAAAGTTGGTATCTAAAAATAGGTATAACAATGTTGACAACTGTTTTTGACTGTTTGCAAACTCATTAAAATATAATCTTTTTCAAGGCATTTGATAATACCTCACTAAGTTATTTTTATATCCCGAAAAGATGTGGGGAAAAAACTGGAAGTAAGATTAAAATAATATATAATAACTAGGCCAAGAATTCAAGCCCTTCCTGTTTTCCTCAATCTCATTCTAGTGACAAGAATACAAGAGTCAAAAGATAGTGTTGCTCTATAAATCTGTTATTATATAGTTTTTGATGAAAATATGACCGTGGATCAAATAATGTTCCTAATAATTGTGTGTGTGTGTGTAAGTCGTTTAGTCATGTCTGACTCTTTGTGACCCCATGGACTATGGAATTCTCTAGACCTAATAATACAGCCACTAAACATACACTGAAGAATTGATGCTTTTGAACTGTGGTGCTGGAAGACTCCTGAGAGTCCCTTGGACTGCAAGGAGATCCAATCAGTCTATCCCAAAGGAAATCAGTCCTGAATATTCACTGGAAGGATTGATGCTGAAGCTGAAACTCCAATACTTTGGCGACCTGATGCAAAGAACTGACCTGATGCTGGGAAAGACTGAAGGCAGGAGGAGAAGGAGATGACAGAGGATGAGATGGCTGGATGGCATCACCGACTAGATGGATATGAGTCTGAGTAAGCTCTGGGAGTTGGTGATGGACAGGGAAGCTTGGCATGCTGCAGTCTACGGGGTCACAAAGAGTCAGACACAACTGAGTGACTGAACTGAAACATATAGTAAAAATCTGATACAGTTAGCTTATGATAGAAATATCAGTCATGTTCTATCACCATCATATTTTCCTTCTATAAGGTTTTCTTAAAAAGATGAGGACAGATAAGAGGTCAACAATCCATGGCATATATGATGATATATGATAACACATGTTATGCCACTTCAGCCTAAGTCTACTCTTATAAACCATTCCTAGAGAATATTCATGTTCATATTTATTCCTGGCATAAACTACAGGCTCAACTCCATAGTGTTAATCTTCCAGAAGCCACCCATGGCACCATAACATCCTTTTTTCTTATTTTGTCCTTCCTATTCCTGTCTCCTTGGCATACTAATCTTTGATAGGTTGATGCCATCTTTCTGAGTGCTTCTCCTTCAAATACTGCCAAATTTTGGAGTAGAACTTACTCTTCATTCACTTTATAAAAAGACTGCTCATTTAAAGGAAACCTGTGGTGTGGAGATTCCTTAAAAAACTGGAAATAGAACTGCCATATGACC